>JABJVR010000034.1:5132963-5145387 GCA_025773905.1 Chitala chitala | reverse complement strand
CCCACACCCCATCCCACACCCCCCCCCCCCCCCCCCCCCCCCCCCCCCCCCCCCCCCCCCCCCCCCCACGCATGACCATGCAGAAATGTAACATTAGTTTTGAAGAACATGCATGGCATGCATTTTTCCCTTTGGAAATTAGCAAACAGCACTTAAAAAGAAACGATGAAGAAATATAAAAAAGCTTTGTGTAATTTCTGTAGTGTTGCCCTTAAAAGGAGCTCTCTCTTGGCTGAACATTAAAGGAAGCCCATAGAAAAAAAGGGTGTGTTATACTTTTAACTGTGCGAAGTTACACACCAAGGGCAGGTCAAAGTATCATTGGCTCAGCCGCCAAACTTGCTGTTAATTAACAAAATTCTTTCTGTCTGAGCTACTCTGATATAAAAGAAAACTGAGTCTTTCTTGAATTTTTCAAGCCCCAGTAGAACCACTCTAAGTCAAAAATAGAACCAAAGCTGGTCAATCTTGATTAAGTGAATATATCATGGGAACTGGCCCTTTTTAATAAAATGAAACATGCCGTGATCACCTTCAATTCCCATCCTTCAGCCTCCCTGTCCTGAAATTAAAACATATTTTCCATGACAGATGTTTATATAGAATATTAATATGTCCTGAGCGTTAGAACAGATTCTGACCCAGAACTCAATAGTGTTTGTTTCATTTAGGTTTTCTTTATGCAAGTTTTCCATTAGCAGTTTTGAGGTGGGTATTAATACTCGAAATTTATCATGAAATTAACAGAGGATACTCACACTAATTCAATTCATTTGGTCAAGCATTAAACATGACTGACTTAAGAATTAAATTGTTATGAGTTTATTAAAATTCTTGATAGCATTGGAGTAAGGATAAGGCATGTGTTAAATCCCACATTGTCTAGATTAAATTGAAGTTCCAATGCCAATCAGACATTGACACTGCAATCACGGGTCCATTCTCTTGTTTTATTTCCCAGGGGCCCTGTTTGTACCAGCTCCGTCACAGCTCAAACCCCATTTGCAGCACACATCCACTTAGTCACACTATCACCCAAGTCCTTCTGAACGTGACCAATCAAAATGTGCAAGGAAATTTAGAAGACAAATCACAATTGCACACTCACCTAGATTGGTCAGAGTGCAGTCCGTCCCCTTGGTGGTTCCACTTAGGTGCTACAGTGTAGGGGTGATACACCCCATAATTTATAAAATACTCCTTATTTTAAGAAAATCAATGACTACGCAGTGTAATCTCAAATGAGAAATGCAAAATTGAGTGGACACAAATGCATATTCACTTGCTCTTGTATTTTTGTCCTTCCTATATTTTACACCTCCCTTTCTCTTGTCAGGTCTGATGTCATGTCACTGTTGACATGAGGTCTTCAATGTGGATGTTTCAATTTGCAGTCTCCCTAGCCTAAGCGAAACCTCTCTGTCTGCGGACATGACATTTTTGTGTTTAAAAAGCTGGAATTTTCTTGGAGGCTTGACCTTGTCACAGCTTCCTTTCCAGATAAAAGCACATAAAGAAACAGTCCAATCTCAAGTGGGAAATGAATACAAATTTTGTTTTGTTTCCCATAGGGGCCAGAGTAGCAAGGTTTTAAAGCCTGTATTTGTGATTTCCACACCAACAGATGGTGAATGGCATTTCTGATGTTTGTTTTTATGCAAGGAACTGCAGACCACATCTGGCTAAGGCTTTCCCTCCAAACCAGCAACAGATGTATCAGCAAGAAACCTGACAGTCTCAACCATGGCAACGGTGTTACACAACAGAACATGAAAGTGTCGTTTATCCTGGGGGTGTTTCAGTGATCCTCCAGGAAAAGTGGAGTGATCACCAAAAAAGATAAAAGTGCACGAAAAGATAGAAAAGTCAAAACTGAGGTGCTAGTGGTGGTGGGTAATATGAGGTCATCTTATGTGTGTCTACCTACCAACTGGTGTTTTAAATTTCATCTGTTACAACATTCCACAAATGGAACAAAGGGCAGATTTTGGCTGTTTTCGATGTCCCTGCGTTTTAAGTTCATGGCCCCTGCACGTGTGAGGATAGGAGGTAGGCTACCTGCTGAGAATGTCCCACAGATTTACGTGCTTCGACCATCCAGGCCATTCTCTCTCTGGGGCCCCTTCTAAGCCCTCATCATGCTGCCAAGACTTCCAGGAACATATGGAGGAACAGGGAGAAGCAGCCCTGACATGTTGAACTGGGGCCAAACTTCTACCAGGCCATTTAAGAGGTGATAAAAAAGAGGCTCGCATTTGATTTCAAGTCAGCTCTGTGAGGGAAACAGGATAAACAGGCTTTTAAAACTAAAGCAGCCTTAAAGTCACAGTGGGTAGGAAAAAATATTTTCTCTTTTTCCCCATTGCAATGAATATTGATTTGTTCTTACTGAAATGTAATTTCCACGTGCATTATACAGATAATTTGATTATAATTGCATTTCCTTGCAATCACACAACACCATTGTTGAAACACAATATTAAAACGAATTGTATTATGGTTGCAAAACCAAGAAAGCATCTGAGTTAATTGGTTCTGTGGTTCTGTGAGTTTAAGTGTATTATCAAGCAAATTCCCTAGACAGTTGTCCAATAAATTTCTTCATTTTTCTGGTGGTATATAAAGGCTGTACACATATAAACAAACATTGTGCTTTAGCTGAACAAAAGTTGCATTTTGCTGTCTTTTTTATGCTGTTTACATTATTAAAAAACATTTTTTTTACAAGTGGTTAACACACACAGAATGGTTTCTTTTAGGTCCTCGTTTAACAATCTGAAAACAGTAATTCAGCATTCAAAGTTCTGAAATTGTAATTGGCTTAGACATGTTTTCACTGTATAAATGACATTTATTATTACTGTTACCATGGTGTTGATATTGTATCAAGAACATACTTACAATGTATACACACGTCAAGTATTTATAGCATCTGGCAATGTTTGTTTACGTACTTTTAACAAGAATGATATTCCAACCCCTTCAGCTACTTAATTTATCACAGACTTATCAAGATTAATTTAGGATCTTCGTTACAACTGAAATTTGAGTATTCAAGCGAGCTTGTGTTAAGACAAACAAACTCAAATCTAATTATAATTGTTTCCATTGTTGTAGTACACTGAGTTTTCCAGACGTGTTCTTGCTGTGTTTTATGACACTGCTGAACCCTGACTTTAAGCTATTTTAATTCTCTAACACGGCTGCTGAAAAGTAACAGACACAAAAACAAAAGTAAAGAAGCAGAACGCGAGGCCCAACTGTCAGACACAAAAGCCGTGAATGTGACATGGTTTTACCAGCTTACCTGTTAGTGATAAAGAGAAGATGGTGCACTATACCTGTGTCAACAGGCTGGATTGTTCTGGACTGGGAGAACCCCTGACAGTGGTATGAACTCCTTGCAGAGGAGGCAAACAATCTGTGTCCTGGGAAGCAGCCCACACACGTACGATCCTGGACCGCACTGTTAGGGACCCATATACACGTCTTACCTGTGACACATTGCTTGGCATTGCATAGTCTCGGCGGGTGACAAGCTTGTCGCTGTGGCGAGCAGGTTGATTTGTAAATGTCATCCACTCTCTTAAGCCAGTGGATGCTGATTTAGTGGTGCTGGACAGATATTAATATAATGCTTTCCACTTCACTGGCAGCCTTGATATGGAGAATGAGGTCATTCCTAAAGCTATGCTGCACGTCATATTGTTCAGCAGAACATCTACAGCTGTGTTGCACTGGATGTGTCAAAGGAGATGCTTAACCCTTTGCAGTTACCCTGGTAATTTTTGTAGTAGTTTAGTGCATATGGGATTTTATACATCAAACATGGCTATTCTGGTATGTTTACCAAAATTCAGACATGAAAATACTCATATAAAACCGAATGAAAACTTTGTACCCAGCACTTAAAATCAGTTGCACTTTATTTTAAGCATTGAGTGACTTCAGCAATTCTGGTCTTGTGTCCTAAGATTGACATTGAGGTAATACCCTGCTCATCCCTCCACCCATCCCACCCCTCTCCTGTCTTAATACTGCATGGCAACTCATCCCTGTCTCCACAATGGCTTTTGTGTCATCTGTCTTTCAAGTGGTAATGAAACGAGATGTAAAGCCTACTGGTGAGAGAAAAGAGGGGCAGAAAGAGAGGGGCATTATGGTGCAGGGCTCATGGTCACGGGGTGTGGGATGCAGGAGTTGGATGTGCACCCCTGAACATCGTGCCGAGCCAAAATTGAAGTCTGCCGTCAGGCGTCTGAAGTGGATCGGTGGTTTGGCTGAGTGAACGATGTGGAGCTTGCCTGCGATCCTCCCTATCTCCTGTTATCTTCGAACCTCAGGCTGGCTCATTTCATGTGACAGTCAAAGTGAACTCTGAAGAAAGAGGATTAATCTCAGGATGTAGAACCTTACAGCCAAACTGCATAGTTTTTTTTTTTTGTTCTCCCCCTCATTAGACAAGAATCAAAGCTTTCTCAAAAGGTTTCATTGTGATAAATAATAGCTCACCTATTTCATCCTGGTATCATTCTCTTTTACAGGTCTGTGTGAGAAAGTTGTTTAATGAACTGAAGCTATTATTTAACAATTACTCTATATTTTGCTCAGTATTATTGCCTTTATGAAGGATGTTTAACGCCCAGTTTACATTATACTTTTTCTATTATTTTTGTATTTGCTGTATACAATATTTTAGATTTAAGGTGCAACTAATAATATATAACAACAACAACAACACAATGATAATACTAATAATAATACTTATACGTATTAGTGTAGTTGAAAATGTAGATAATATATAAAATTGTGTAAAAAACATAAACTTAAAATGTAATTGTTTTTACTATAACAGAAAACTGTAAGTATTAGTACAAATAAGCTACTTTAATAAAGTCATTATGCATCTTTGCCCTGTTTATAGCCATCATGATTAGCAAGAGGCAAGGTCCAAATGTGGTAAGGTAAGGTTTGTCACGGGTCCAAATAAAGGTACAAATAGGGTTGCACTAGGAAACAAGACTAGAACACAGACCATGGACCAGAAAACAAGTCACCCTTACTGTCTACAAAGTGGCACTACAATAACTGGCAAAGTATTAAGAGAAACAGAGAAACTGTATAGCAACAGAATGGAAATATAACAAAGATGGAAACCACTAATGACATTACTACAATGACTCAACAGAGACACAGGGAAGAATGACACCTACAGAACACAGAAGGGTATGACAGGTGCAGGTGTAACAATAGCAAATTTATGAATATCATAAATGTTGTGTGCATGTTCAGGAAATAACAAGGTAAAACACATTTCACATAGTATTTCTTGGGACCTCCCTCTCATTTCCTCTGGGCTTGTTGAATAAAAACTATGTTCACTGGGCTCTTATGATGAACATCCAGCAATACTTCTAAAACCTTAAAACTTATCATTATTTCTTAGGTTTACCACACAGTTATGGTGTGATATCTTTCCACACTGGTGCTATCATTTGAAGTGATGTTATAATAGGTTGTAGGTAATAGCATTACTCATTACTGGAGTTTCTCTTATTCTGCCATGCAGTAATAGTAAATCAAGATTAAGCAATGGTTCAATTTTTCCATGAACAAATCAAAATGAACTGACAGGTTTAAGGTTTTTGTACGGCTTTATAAGAATTTTCTATCTTTAACAGTTGTACTTCAGACGTTGCTTTAAAGAAATTCATAGAAGCCTGAAGATCACTTTGATATGGAGAGCACCTAGTTATAAAGCGAAAACCTGAAACATACTCATTTGCTATGAGAAAGCAAACCTTCAACTTTCTCACCACTTTTTCCTCAAGTGCCTTTGGTTCACCATGCTGTCCTGTGTCCAGTAAGACTCTGACGTAGAAAGGAACAGAAAGCTTGATTGGACAACACAGCTAACACGTTCAATGGTTGCCATGTTGACAGCTTGTCTTTACATGGAAAGATGAACAGGGCACACTACCTTTTGGGAGGCATGTTTTAAAGAACAGATAAGCAATTACACGTTGATATCCTGGCTCATTTCTGATCAAATGCAAAGATAATCAATGCATAAGGTCAACATTTTTTTTTGGCTGTGTGCCCTTTTTAAATTGCCATAACATCTATCTAAGATATAAAATATAATTAATTTGTAACAGGTGAGCCAATTTATTTGTTATGGTTATTAGCAATAAAAGCTAATGTAAATCCTAATGTTAGGTGTATTAAACTTTAATGTGGTATCTTCAGACCTTTCGTCTGTGAGTTTAGTATTTACCTTAAAAGGCACTCTTCATCATCCTGACAGTCCATCCTCTTAGCATTAAAGACACTCTACTGTTTATTGGAATCCTTTTCTTCTCCCTTTTTTCTGCTTATTCGTGCCTCTGTTTGCCTCATAGTGGGCCATAAAAGCCTTTTATTCATAAGTACTGATAACTCCTATTTATACTTATCAAGCTCCCCAGTGAGAGAGCACATCAAAGAACAGGAAAGATGGGCCGAGAGGCTCATGTCTCTGTCGTAAGTTCGTCTTCCACTAGATAATTGCTCCCCGGTTAGGTTCTCGTGCCGCCTCTGCACGACTGCCCATCGCAATAAAATAATGAGGCTTTGAGGGTGACGAGTGTCTTCCTAAGACTAGTGCAGATCGCCGCTCTGTGTGCAGGACAGGGAGACACATTTCAGTGGATTGGTCTCCCACAAAGTCACACGGCACATTTAGTTTTGCCTGTGGGAACGGGGTGTTATTGCAGGAGCACAAGTGCAGTGGTCACGATGCACATTATATAAGGTTTTCTATCATTACGATTCATAATATAAAGCATCATAGGCTGTAACTGAGTTGTACTTTAATATAGCTACAGCAATAAGGATGCAGTACAAACATAACCTGCCCTGAGCTTTACTAAGTAAACTAACTGTTAATGTGTCAAAGAGTGGTGAAGTCTTTTGTATTGCATTCTGTAACTTACATTTGCTTTGCATTTTTGTGTTATGAATGTTACATCAGTTTTCCAGATGTTATCTATTGAATAGTAAATAGAAAAATAAATTATTCTGACAAATCACAAACTAGTTTGAAAAAATAATAAACTTCAAGAAAACCCTCCATATACAGTAGTTATTTCTCACTTGATATGCAAAATAATTTTCGAGTAAGCCATGTTTTGACTTGCAGCAAGCAGGTGAAAAAAGTGTGAAAGATTTGTGTGATAATAAGAAGAGGATTAAAGGCTATTGGGAACAGATGTAATGGAAGAAGGTTGTTGTCAGTTGATGACATTTCCTAACTAAACATGAGGTGAAAGAGGGAAAGACATTTCTTTGGCTAATGATTAATTGGATCCCTCTTTGCACTAATAGTTTCTCACAATAATTGCAATTGTGCTGCTGAATTACGTATTGCTGCAGGGATATATTATAGAGGCTGTGAAGGTGTGAGTTTAACTATTAGCATGTATGATACATGAGGAACAGAAATGTGGTTTCCAAATTTAGACACAATGTCGCAGCCAGGCAAGGGGCTGAGTATGACTGTTTTCCTGTCAGTGTTCCTTCGTGTGCGATGGCTGTATGCAGCCAAAACACACACGGTTGTCTTCCTGCTGCTAGATGTGTAATTGTGTTGGTTCAGTGCGACTCTGTGACAGAGCTTTTCTTTTCTGTTTGAAGCAGTGAAATTAAAAGACTTAGTCTGAGGTCAGTAGATTCATTAAACTGTCTGGGTCACCCAGGAGACTGTCAGATGGGCTCCTGCATTGAGAGGTGCTCAGCACAGTCTCAGCAACTCTGCCACCTTGACCCACGCTGCCAGTCAGAGCAGTCTGATGTTGACTCACTGACCTCAAAGATCAATGCTGGTGATGTGGGGCTGACATCACTAGTGTTGCAAAGTGGCACAATTCACCAAACTACTTCAACACCCCTATTACCTAGAGGGGGTTTTAAAATCTTATTTTGCTCCATCCACTCTTCCTGCTGTTGGCCTACAGCGTACAGCAAAGCCTGTACGTGCACGGCCTGATATGAATTCTCAGAGCTTCGTTGCTTTGTGGCGTGTTGCAGACATGATGACAGCTTACAGCATAAATCCTGTGCGTGGTTTGAAGAACTGTGAAATGTTTCACGTAAATAGAATATAAAATTAGTAAACACCGTTAAAAGAAACCATAAAAAACCCTCCAGGTTGTTATGTTTTAGGTATAATGTATTCTTGTGAAAAGCTTTTCAGTTGAATTATTTAAGCCTCTCCTGTAAAAGCTTTTTCAAGCCATTCTACAGTAATTTTCATAACTTCACACACTTCTTACTTTCCAAAGGTTTTTGCAGCTACACCTAAGTAAATTTTAAAATAAACAAAATCCTTTTAGTGTATCCTGGTTCTCAGGCTTTCCCTGCTGGTCTACTTTAGTACAGTTGATATCATTGTTGACACAAATTGTACTTAATTTGAGATTAGAATAGCAGAGGATTGTTGGCTCCTGCTCAGTGTGCTTTTGTGTCTCAGTGTGTTTCTGTGGCTCCAGTTCAGCATGTTTATGTGGCTCCTACTCAGTGTGCTTTTGTGTCTCAGTGTGTTTCTGTGGCTCTAGTTCAGCATGTTTATTTGGCTCCTGCTCAGTGTGCTTTTGTGTCTCAGTGTGTTTCTGTGGCTCCTACTCAGCATTTTTCTGTGTCCCCTGCTCAGTGTCTCTTTGTGCCTTCTTCTGAACATGTTTCTTTGACTCCTGCTCAGCGTATTTCGTCTTTTTGTCTTTGTGCCTCCTTCTCAGTGTGTTTCTGTGACTACTAATGTGTTTCTTTAGCCCACACTCAATGTGTTTCTGCGGCTCATGATCTGCCTGTTTTCAATGCTCCCTACTTAGTATGTTTCTCATCATTGTTTCCTCAATGTCTCGTAGAGAAAATGTACCTTTTGGCTGTTACTGGAAGCACTTCATTCTGACTACGCTTTTTAGCCTAATGCAGGACACTGCAAAAATGCACAGGTCCTGGTTCTGCAAATTCTAGTTCTATAGGAGGCTTGAACATAAGGTCCATTTCATAGCTCGTAAGGTCACAGTGCTTGACTGTCTGCCATCCCGTTTGTTATTCTTACATTTTTAAGTTATTATTGCATCCTTTCCTACAGTATGGTTTTCTTTTCAAGCATTTGTCTTGGATCTGCTTGGCAGGGAATGCTTGGTGTGAGGTCTCTGGGGCAGACTAGAATCAGCAGTAATTACATTGGTAAATTGCCCACATAACGTGGAGTTTGACACTCAGCCGATACCTGGTCTCTCAACAATTGCGTCCTTATGTTTAAACCACCGACTTCATTTGCCCTGTTTTGCGTTATACTAATCTGTCCCATTGCACTTGCCTCAGCTCTTGATGCAATACATGCCATCTGACTTGAGTAATCTGCAGTTAATTTTGATTAATTGCTCAGAACGTAACAGCTGCAGGTTTGAACGACCCCAGGCAAACAGAAACACTGCACCTCAGTCAGCGGAGCTGAGCTTACCTCCAGAGTGTAACATAACAGTGTTTCCTCAGACAGGCCTCAAAATTATAACTGAAATGTAACAGTAGCAGTGATGAGTGGAAAGGCTGAGGAACCTTCCTGAAACAGGCCAGCACAGGTGGTCACCGAGCCCCGTGGCTGAGAAGGAAAGCATATTTATAAAGTATTCATGAGATGGTGCGTAGCCAAAACAGACGCTGAAGGAAAAAAATGTCAAGTCCACTTTCACAGTGTGGACGGGATTGGTTTTGTTCTTACTCCTCATCCATCCACAGTCCGACTGTAATGTTGCCTCATTTTTTGAAACATTCCCTTGAATTTTCCCCTTTTTTATTAATTTCTTTATTTATTATCATAAATGACAATGGCAGTTTTTAAATGCTTAGACTTGGTCGCAGGGTAGATTAGATCAATCTGCTTTGTCCGTTAACAAAAAGCTTGATGTATGCTCATGGTGTTGTGTTTCATTTTTCCTTTATTTCATTTTACAGAAAGCACTAAAACTGTGACTGCAGGTGTGATTTTAATTGGCTCATGGTGGATCGATGGATAAAGTCAATGAATACAACCATTGAACAAGTCTATTGAACAAACAGTATTTGTTCACTGAGAGGCTTGAATTGGGATTTCAGGGAAATGGTGATTACACAATTAAAACATTTGGATTTTCAAAATTAAAAATCACTTTTACATTGGTAGGACAAGTTATTTAAGTGTGTGCATTTTTAAAGGGAATTTATTTTATAGTGCACATAGATACTGAAAATTAAGAAAGAAAATTAATGCAGTGGGTACAGAAATATTATAGCACATTGTGGCACCATGCAATGAATCAGTTTTGTAAATAACATCATATTATTTGTGCAATCTGTCTGTAACCTTGTGTTGCTGGACATTGGGAAAATAATAAAAAAAAAAAAACCCTAAATTATTTGGGGGAACCTGATGCAAGTTGCATGTGTTCTGAGCTTTATCTCAATTCTGTCTTGCATTGCTTTGATAAATCACTCTTCTGGCTTTTTGTGCACCTGTGTGCATATATACACATGTGCACGTACCATACGTGATGAAATCAAATACTAATGTGGCAATTCTGCAAATAAAAACAGAGACGCTCAGAATGCAGCCCTGCACACACATGAAAGTCACTGGTGCTCCACGTCAAAGCAGCACAGGCAGCTATGCCCAGCGGTTGCAGTGTGATCAGTACAGCACTCTGCCTGCAGCACCTCGGCGTGCAGGGGTGGGGAACGGCAAATTAAATAACGCCACATCGCCGCTTGCTCCAATAATGAGAAGAATGGTAGAGACACCCCCACATTGGACAAAAATAACATGTTTACGGAATAAATGCAGAGGAAAATGTGCACATTCGCTATTCATGCGTTACAGATTTTTCAAAATTCAAAATATGGGTATACATTGCTAAGCAGTTTTGTCCCTAGAGTGGAAGATAAAAAGGTGGGATTGAAGCAGATGATGAAGACGAAGACAGAGAGGTAATCAATAGGTGTGTGAGAACTGCCCATCACATCTCCTGAATTATCTCTTGCCAAGTCGAGCTCTAAGACAGACGGTGGTAACGGCCTCAGCTCATGGCTTATTTATTTATTTCATTATGAAATTTAAACAGTTAAAGTGACCCTTGGAAATGACATAATGAGTGTAGGAAGAGCAGGTTACTGTGAAAATTCTGCAGTAATGGACAAGCATTCACCTCCTTTACTGCAATACCCAGTATAATATATGACTGGTACAGGTCCAGTTAATAAGACTTTCTTGCATGCAGTTGCACTTGAAAATCTGCTGCTGTAAATATACAGTGCTTTTGTTTTTAGATATATATTTGTTGTATATGTCATTATGCTAACATGATGATGTTTTTTTTCACATTTACATAAATGTTTTAAAAAGTAAAAATGTTAATTGTGCAAGGTAATAAAAATGTGGAGAGAAAATTACTTTGGCTTATCTGCAATGCAAAATTGTTTTATATGAAAATGTTATATATAAAATATAAAATACAAATTCATCTTATTAGGAAAAGACCATGACACCGGTGTCATACAAAATCACTTAATATGACAATAACAACCCAGATAAAAGAGATAAATTCTCCCTAACCCAATCAATCCCATTTCAGTGATGGCAGTTTAGGTAAAATTGCCAAAAATGTAATTGTACAGGAGACAGGTCTATTTCAGTAAGGATGTGACAGTTTGGTGGCACCACATGATTGATCTTCAATCTTCCAGTGTTCATCTGACATGACATTCTGTTATTTGAGGAATGAGGACAGCTTAACTCCACAGAACCTACGGCCATCTTTTTTTTGTCAACAAAACAAAGATAATAGTTTAATTCGATTTTATTTTTAACAAACTGTCTTACCTCAAGTACTGTAACTTAAATTTTCATTGTCACAGACAAAAATGTCCATATCAGCATAATGTTAAAAAAGGAAACACACTCAAGTCAAATGAAGGAGAATATTTTTACTAGCAATGCAAAAAGAGAAATGAAGTGAAATATAACATTAAGGTCTGTGTCAGAGGTAATGTGATATGCCTCCTTTTGCTTTTATAAAGTCATGATACTAGTTAACAAGTGGTTACGCATACACGGACAAACAGTTCTGTCCTTTGGCGCATTAGGCTGGCATCATACCTTCAATGTCTTTTCAGAAAAAGTTTTTAGTCTGTGTCAGTACCGAGTGTCCTCGACCTGACAGGGCTGCAGATGCAGCTGCTGCTGGTGAATGTATTACTCTACGCCACCCTAACCCATTATATTAGCAGCAGGAGCACTCTTGCCTGCAAAAGCAATTTTTAACTTTGTGTTCCCACAGATGTTACAGTTAATTACAAATAAATAACTTTACGCTTGTGAATGTATTATACAACTATTACTGTTACT
>JABJVR010000034.1:5085823-5125548 GCA_025773905.1 Chitala chitala | reverse complement strand
TGGTGGGTTTTCTCCGGGTGCTCCGGTTTCCTCCCACAGTCCAAAGGCATGCAGGTTAGGTTGATTGGTGTGTCCAACTTGCCTGTAGTCTGTGTGTCTGCCCTGTGGTGGGTTGGCACCCCGCCCTGGGTGTCCCCTGCCCTGTGCCCTATGTACTCTGGGATGGGCTCCAAGCTTCCCCCTGACCCTCACCAGGAATAAGCGGTTAAGATAATGGATGGATGTTGTTTCACTAGATGTATTAAGACATGCTTCATTAAATATGGATGAATAGAACCTAACATCTCAAAGTAAATACATATTCATATAATCTTATAAAATACATTTAAGTAATCTGGTATTTAAAAAATGTTTTAGGGTTTAGTATAGACAATGCAACACATTTGACAACAGTCTAAAGTAGAATAAAGTTTGTAATTTAAATACAATGAATGTGAGTTGTACATCAAGTTTAACCACCCAACCATCTGTTCTATTTCAATGAGAACTTTAGCTGCCCAGGCCGCTGTCTTTGGAAATGCTGCCTGGCACAGGAGGGAAAGCATGCATTACAGACAGCACACAACACAAAGCTGCCTCCCATACCATTACACCCTCAGGGAAGTTCACCTGAAAATGGATCCTTCTGGACCATGTGGGGCAAAAAAAAACACTCCTATGCAGGTGGGACATAAATCGAGTAGACAGGTATAAATAATAAATAATAAATTAGCAACCTAACAGCGATTAGGTAAAAATCCATCACAGAAGTAAATCGTAAGTAGATGCTTGACAAATTTCTTTTCTTTTACACGTTGACAACCAATCCAGCAAGACTAATTTTTCACAGTATGGTACGCATTGCTTGAATGAACTTTGTACATAAAGTCAGCATAGTGCTTAAGTTTTAATCAAATTCTGCATGTCCTTGTCTTTGTTCTTGTCTCCTACGTCCCTGTACCCTTTGACAAGTCCACTGGTTTGCTCGTGGTCGTTGTAATCTTTCAATTAACTCTGTCACCCGAGTCCTGCTGCTAGTTACGACGCACTGCTGCCATCCTGTGGCTCACTTTTGATAAATTACCTTCAGCAATTTTGTTTGGGCGTATTTATATACAAAATGCATCAGCTAATTGCCCAGAGTTAATAATTTTTCAAAACACATTTTGTACATTGAAGAACAGGACAGTGAAATCTAATTTTATTTGCACATAATACAGAATTACTTAGTCATTAAATTTAAAATAGTAAATATACTGCATTTGTTTGTTGCCTGATTGAGCTTTAATTAACTTTCACATTAAGTTAATATAGGGGATTATCACAATAAGCCTTAGCTTTCATTCAGTAAACTTGCTGTTCTTGAGACGTCAGCTGTTGGACAGTTCTGAGCAATGCAATGGAGAAACACTCCTACTTTGAGCCTTAAATGTCAAGTATTTTAAAAAACGAACACTGGCCTAGTTATATTCTGGTGCAATGCCTAATAGAATTTTCTACTATGCTTTATCAAAGTTAATTCTCAGCAAGCAGAAAAAAAATCAGCCAAAAGTCAAAACAAGGCATATGAAGAGTAAAAAGATGAAGATGCAGACTGAAGAGAGAGATTTTTAATTGGAGCACATTTAACATTATGCACACACACACACACACACACACACACACACTGCACAAAAATAAACTGCACAGATGATTCCAGCTTTTTTGGAAACTTGGCAAGTGACTTCACGTTGGTAATTAACTGTCATTCCTCTTCAGCCAAGGTGTTCTCTTGTAATTCTTAAGATCATCGATGATCTGCTCTGGGGAACCAAGCCTCCTTCCGTGCACTATAAAAAGCACACACACTATTACATCTGCACGCCCACGTGCTGTAAAAAATTAATTCTTTAAGTACAGTACGTGCTGAAACATAATAACTGTTTAGACAGCTGTGAAAGCACTTCTTATTCCATAAATGCATTTAGATTAGTTACTCCTCTCCTGTTCCATTTATTTGAATTATTACATATTCATAGTCTCCTGAGTTTCATCTGAGCATAATTTTAATTGAAATTTGTGAAAATAGCACCTAGCAAAGCAGATACTATAGTCAGAAAAGGAAAACATTATCTAATAAGGAGCTTATGGATGAAGAAACCCAGCAGGTAATTTTCTAAGTCAATTACTGTTGTTATTTACCCAGTAGGGATTTAACCTGTAATTGGCCACAGCACCAGAAAATCACAATAACAGTAGCTCATTAATGTCCTTGTAATTGGTATGCAAAACACATCTTGGCAAATTGGCAACAAATATGGTAGTATGTCAGTATGGAGCATGAAAGGAATGAGCATTTGATCCAAGGGGGAAAAAATAAAGTCTATAAATACAGTTAAACAAAAGATGTCTAATTAAAATCAAATCTTACTTTTAGTCATGATACATAATGACAGAACTAATCAGATGTGGCAGTTTTATGTTTAACCAATTATCGAGGTGAATTAATAATTACTGAAACTATTTCAACGGTGCAGATGGACAGGGATAAATATTCAAAGATTAAGTACAGTCTGGAGACAAACAGGAGAACGGCACAGAAACGCAGCGGAAAAACGGAGAACTGGAACAGGCTGTGGCTACCTGAGTCAGGACAAGGAGACATGAGGAAAAGCAAAAAAAAAAAAGAGAGAAAAGGAAAGATGCGGACTGGAGAATGTATATTAACACCTGTGTGACAGCTCTGTGGAGTGGACCGTGGATTCTTCAACACTGAGAAGGACTGACATATCTGTCACACGTACCAAAGAACACCTTCTGTCTGTATATCAGCACAGCAGCACAGAGAGCCTCCCACCTTGGGCTTGCCCTGTGGCTACAGTCAACCAGCAACATTACTCTGAAACCACCTCAGACCCCACAGAAAACAGAACACACTAAACTTGTCCTCTTGCCGTCCCAAGCATGACCTCAAAAATATATCCTCCAGTTACTTTCAAGTTCATACAGGCCTCACGTTGATAAGTGTGGAAACACCGAACATGAGTTAAACATGTATGACAACATGCTGTCTCAATGTACGGTAACTCAGTAAAACACGGACACATTAGTCATCAGGCTTGGGTTATCTGCCCTGCACAACTACTGCACGCTTTTGCTAATTGTTCTCCAAAGATGAAGATATTGACTCAGACTCTAACACTGAAGTTGTTAACATTCTATTTACCATGAATCATGGTCACGTCAACCAGCTTCCTATTTTAAAGTGTAGTGAATTGGAACATCTATTTGGCAATAAGAGACTTCACATATTCCAGAAAGAGAAGAATATTTTTTAAATAAGTCATGCTAAAGCATACATAATACCCAATGAGTATGATAAACGTAGCATTGGATAAGAAAGGATTTTTCCCTTATGAAAACAATATCATCTGCTGTTATGCATTTCAATAATGATTTTTTTTTACTCCGAGATTGTCTTTCTGCTTAAAATGTAGTCTCTTCGTTTTTATATAAAGTCATATATCTAATGATACAATCAGGTAAATATATACGTATAACTGAACTTATTTTTAAAAGTACAAAACACATTAAAACTACTCCAAGAGTTTGATAATATGCGGTAAATCCTTGGTCCAATACAAATTCCAATACAAAGATCCTAGCTGAAATACAAATTGTTTTAATAATGTCCATATTTTTTTGGAAAACTGCACTTATTAAAAAAACAAGGTTCCTTCCAGTTATTTAAAATTGATGTAGAACATTCATTCATATTCATTCACGTAAGGAAGGTATCGTATGTCCCCGATTTTTAAGACAACTGAAAGGGCATTATTTTAGAATCACCCCAGCATGTGAATTTGGAATTCAGTTGTTTACCCTCGGCTTCCAGGAATTATTACTCATAATTCCATTAAGCATATCTTTTTCTCTGTTCTGTCCAAAAACGCATAATAAAGCGAACCATGGAAAGCGCTGGCCATTCCTGCTTATTCATATTGCATTACTTTTGTTGTTTAAGGTTACGGACGTTTCTCGTTTTACACAAGCCTTCACCCTCTGCCCTGGCTCCCTTAGATTGAGTGCCGTTTTTAATATCCTGACTGTCAGTCGTGGCGAAGGCCAGACAGCCAGGGTGACACGCGGCTGGCTCATGTCACGCTGCAATTTTTGTTATTTTTCTCTGCTTCCCTGTCTTACATGGCTGCTAGTTTATTGGACCTGCCAGAATGGTAACTGGTAAAGCTTAGGGTATTATCTAGAGGGTTTGTGTCTTGCATATATTACAGGGTTAAGCACAAAGCATAGCGGTTTGTGCAAACAGAGCAGTCCAAACAGCGATCACGCTGAAACCCATTTGCTCACACGCGTGCAGGGTCTCTCAGACTGATTGGGCCAGACTAGTCACAGAAAATGCAAGACAGATCCTGATTGCATGGCCTGTGCATGACATAAAGCATCAAGGCCGAATTGTGTAAGGATGATTATATAAACGTCATATTAAATATGAGAATAATTCACTGAACCAAATTGTTTTTTCATTTAGCCTTGGCCTCTAACAGTACAATATCTTGAAGAGGCATTTTTACACTTTTACTAAATCCACTTGTTAAAAAATTATCAATCTGGGTTATTCCCATCCGTTTACTAGTGGTTTGTGAATAAATGTTGGAACGTTGTGTTTAACAGTGTATGTTACACTCTGTGTATGCACACATGCGCACACGCGCGCGCGTGTGTGTGTGTAAGAAAGAAAGAAAGAAAGAAAATTTAATCAAACACTAAAACTGTTTTGGTTTCTTGTTCTTAAAAAAAGCACACACAAATGGTCACGTGTATGAGTGTTTCATATGTGTCAAGCAGCAGCACCAGTGTGGTCTTTGGGGTTTTGGTAAACTCAAAAGAACTGCGTGGTTATCAGAAAAAAAATCACTAAGCCTGCGCCCATAGCTCAGTTCTCACATGGTCTTCGGATTAAGTTACAGACGTAAAACACAAAACCAATGTTAAATCATTTCTGCGTTCTTTATGCTGCATTCTCGATTCTAGGGGTTTTTTGCTTCCATAATCCCACAAGCAATAACAAGCCTCTCGTGTTACTGACTCAGGGAAATGATTGAAGTTCTTTGAACCGTCCGTGTCATGCGATACGCGCCGACCTTCTACAACCAGCACATGTGGAAGAGCGGGGATTTGAACAAATTGTTCCTCTACGAATGCGCGAAGAAACCCTCGGCTGGCATCGCTTCAGGCCGACGTGTCCGCTTTATGCCCAGCAACCAAAGCCGCTCCCCCCTGACATGAACGAAGCCTTTCCAGGTCACGCTTCCAACAGAGCTGTCATTCTGACAGAAACAGCGTGACCGTACGGGGGCCCGCCGCGTAGAAAAACGGCATCAGCCCTTTTCGAAAATATATAAACGCTCACATCCAATTACTCGCCTAGCAACAGGTTTGGTGTCTGGCAGCCGCCAGCTTTGCACCCTTTTCCAAGGCGCCGTGACCAGATGACCCTCGAGCTGGACTGTTTCTGCAGACGTCTGTTCCGACCGTCTTTGTATGCGGCGGTGCAAACATTTTGAAGCAATGTGTGTGGCTATCATTTTGAAGCAATGTGTGTGGCTATCATTTTGCATAATTTTATGACTTTTTAATTAACTCACAATCACACTTACATTGATGCAAATCTTTCTAAATTACATATATTTAATTAAGTTAAACCACATTTTACAAAACACTACGGAAATATCTGAAATGGTTTCATGACATGCGTCGAGAAATCTCAGTGATGGGGCTTTACCTGTCAGCTGTGGTCCTTATGTTCTGTGTGTGAGTCCTTATGGCGTTTGTCTACTCCGATACACTGTTGTGAATACGTTAACTATGGATGGGCTCACGTTTACAACCCAAGAGGCTCTGGATTGTTACCCATATTAACAATGAGTTACTATGTTACTTCGGGAATGCAACATTTAAATGAATCCACGTGTACTAATAAAATGCTTTATGTGTGTATGGTGCGGACCATTGGTGTTACGAGATATTGCAATACTTGTCCAGAAGAGGGCAGCAAAGAATCAACAACGTTCAGCTCAATGAAAGTATCCGCATCGTATGAATGTACTCACAATATTACAGAAAAGGTTGCGTGGAATGTTTATATTGTGCTGTCAACGTATACAAAATATGCTAAATTTATTGTGGTACAAGTGAATTGTACACGTGCAATGTTTTTACGTAATTTTGCTGTATATTAACGTCACAATGGAGTGGGGAAAATAAATAGCTTCATACATTAAAAGAAAACATGGCTTTTTATCCACAGATGGAAATGTTCAACTGTCTACCATCATCGCCACCCAAGTCCTCATAAACACCACTACGGTGCCGTGACCACGTCTCTGCATCATGTTCTAGTTTTATGTAGTAAGTATGAACCTTTCGCAACGTATGCGGTACAATTTGAGCATTTTCCTCATAAAAGCGAACCTTCACAATATTCTTGTCTGCAAATTGTACACATTCGTGACTGGATTTTATCACCAGTAACGTGACCTCGCAAAAATTACTATTCTTTCTTATTCATTGTGCTAAAAATGTACAAACTAATAAATATGCAAATATGCATTCAAAGCGCAATATATGCATCACGCCTTAGCAATTGTCTCTATTTTGGTACCGTGCGAAAATGTTTAATGCAATAAAAAAGATACCTTTTGTAGAATTGCTTGGAAAATAATGTCCATTTTGATTGGAGTTTCTTTCCGCAACTAAATACATTCTTTGAAAATGTTGGTCGTGTATAGAACATTTGAAAAATGAAGGTAAATAATTACTGACTACTGTAAATTGTTTTTAAAATGTAACACTAAAGAAAACTTACGTTAGGCCCTTAATAATTTAAAAAGTAATTTTAAAAAGTTGGGAACACTAATGGATGAAAAAATAATTATAAAATACTTTACTAATGGTATGTAAAACCTTTGGCAAAAAGTATTTCTCATTTTACTATTTTGAAAATTGATTTACTATTTTGAAAATTTCTACAGTTATGAATAGCATTTAAAAACATTATATAATTCTTTATATAAAACTATTAATGTTTTTCTACAAGGTTTATTTTCAGCAGGCTTACAATCACAATTTACAATTAGATCATCATAAATAGACAGCCACATTGTCCAGATGTTGTCTAATGCAGTACATATACGTTTGACTATGTTTACACATTTCACTTGAGAACTAATAATTGACTTTGCCATGTTCTGAAATCTGTCTGTAATCTGTAAACCATGTAATGTCCTAAGGAAAAAAAATCCTTCATTATAATTTTTCATTTGTGCCTGTTTGGTTTATGGGAAGTAATTAAATGTATTGTTATCCATACCACTGGCTGCATATAAATCCTGACACAATACAGACTGATCACACCAAAAATAACCTGCCTTACTGCCTAGGCCTAATGCATTGTTTTACACTTCTTAATGCCTAAGATGTTGAAAACTGTTTCCAAACATAATTAATCAAAGGGATCATAAGAATTTACAGATTCATATTCATTAAAGTTGATTGATTTGAATACAATACATAAAGCATGAACATGTAATCATGTTTATTTACATTGGACTTGTTTATAGTGAGAGTAGAATCAAATGTAGTTACAGGGAGATTAAAGCTGTCATTACATGTAGATTTTTACCACATATGTTTGGTGAGTGCATGTGTAATTGTGATAAGTGTCTGGAGATAAATGGAATTTATCTTTAAAGTACTGAAACATGAATGGAATAAACACAATGTAGTAAAGTAGTCTACTCTGTTTTATTCAAGTTTGTGGCATTTAAAGGAGATTAAAGCCACAATAAATATTTAAAAATCTCTGAAGCTGTTTTTGTAATTTCATTATTTTACAGTGAATCAGAATTCCACCACTACCAATTAGGTGCTCTTTGTCAACCAGCACAAACACCAGGAGGCATCGCAAACTGAATTTATAATATATAATTGAATATCATTAGTCCACTTCCTTTTCTTATGAATAATGATGAGTTGATCTGAAATGAATAAACCAATAAAGGATAATCAGGACACACATGTAGATGTAGAAGTCCTCTGTCTCCATCTTTACTCAGTTTCCTTTTGACATATTTTTTTTTGCATGATGCAAGATGTATGCAAAAAGTGTGTGTGTGTGTGCGTGCGTGCGCGCGTGAGCATGCATGAGTGTCAGTCCATGCGTTATAATATAACATCCATTAGTGTTACAGTATAATAAAAGTATGTGTTAATGCAGGCATTATATTTAGACCAAGTGCATGTCCTCCAATGGACAAAACCTTCTCTGCACCGGTATGCTCAGTGGAATCACCTAACCTGCACTATGTTCAGTTTTTTAAACAAATGTTAGTGAATTACACTAGCAAGGATGATTAAAGTATTTCATTAGCTTTGATCTATTAGATTATAAGACCATATTTATTTAATATTATTATTATTATTTATTATTTATTTTTTATTAATTGCCTTTCAACTGACGGCAGGACGTTTTTTATACATCTTACCAAAGTAATCATTTTCCTGTTTTGTTTAAAGCCTGCTTGTATTTATATTTCAGAGCATATTCGTTTTGTATACTCCACTGTGTAATTATAATCGTATCTTCAGTTTCAGCGCCGTGTACGTCAGCCACGTGTTCAACGTTCACCCATTACTTGAAAACACAGGTCTAGGAGTCTCGTCAAAATGTGACACTTCCTAGCTCCCCCTCGTGGTGATAATGGACTCATTAGTGATCTCACAGAGAGTCAGGGGTAGAAACACCCTTTTCCCCCCCGGCATGCTGTCATTACAGAACAGAACCATGCATTCACCAGGGTCACGGTTAGACTGGGGCTTATCTCAGGCAGCCTACGGGACAAAATACTGTACCAATACACAACAGACACGACGCACTCACACACTGAGCCTTGTGATATCTTTGTAAATGAATAAACTGCACCTTGGAATAAAGTAATAAATCCCTCGAGAACGTATATTCACGCTTTATCCTGTGCTGTTATTTCATGCAAGTGACCAAAAAGTGGCCAACACAACATTATTAAGTAACAGAAACTTTAATTCTTTTTATGTTTATTTACATTTTTTAAAAACAATTAAAGACTACAATAGTACGGTGAATCAGTTACACGCACCACTAAGACTCTGGTGGGAGGAGATCCGAACGCACGGAGAGAATCCGATCTTCACGTATAGGGGCAAGAGCAGTTATCATTTTAATTTTAAAAGCCCAACATCAAAATATGGGTAAAGGTTGCTGAAGTAGTGTTGGTCCCAATGACACTTGATGGCTTATTGGTGCCTGCTGCTGACAGCAGCTTGGCTGTCGAGGTGGCCCGGAGAAGACGGACAGGGCGCTAATTGACATCATCTGACAGCCTCCCTAATTAGGCGCAGTGAGAAACGCTGCAGAGCATCACAGCTTCTCGGAGCGCCCGAGGCTGAGAAAGTGCCCCCTCTCCCCAGTACAGTACACTGATTTATTGTCCTCAGTCAGGGAGGTGAATACACCCAGCCTAACGCGCTCATAAAGTCGAGCTATGGAGGAATTTGCTTTTATTGGGACACAGTCTAGGAGGAAAGAAAACACACGGCTGGCCGCACACCATCGCTTCCAAACGTGATAATGACATATTAGATAGTTTACAATTGCAAAAACACGCATTGTTTGTTCTTCTTAATTGTAAAGTGTTTTCTGCACGAACATGTTGTTTTACATGTTTCTCAAGGCGGAAGACGGAAAGGCAACACCCTTAACTATGTTTAGAAGCGGGAGCGTGCCCAATACTCTGTCGCTTCCGCTGTCAGACCGCTGTACATGTGAATAAAATCGATTTTGATGTGTGTCGACCAGTACTGCTTTAACCAGAGCCGGATTCTGCTTGCACCTCAACAATATGTAATATAAAGTCCAGAATATCGACAACTGGATTTTAAAATACAAACAAAAAAATCTCTTTAAAATGGTTGTAGGGAGCAAAGATTTATCTACTCCTGGGGTTAACTCAATACCTCATTTTTCTTGGACTCAGTGTGTGTTTTTCCAAGTGCTGGGAACTGTATAAAATGGGTCAAGGGTCTGTCTTTTTTCCTTTCTTTTTTAATTCTGAAAACTAAACATCAGTCTTGTGTAAAAAGTAATCATAATAAAATACATTGTGTGTGTGTGTGTGTGTGTGTTGCTCCGTCTATCGGTAAATGTACATCCATATATAATTTTAATTGGCTCCATATTATGTGTATTGTACTGGGTCTTAGCATTGAAACACTATATAAATCAGAAATAGATATGTGAAGAATTATTCATGCTGTATGCCATATGTACTGCTTTATACCTTTCCTAGTCATATAATACATGATCTGCCTGTTTTAATATATCTTGGAGTATATTTTATTCTTAAAAGTGAAAATGAAACCACAGTCTTGTATTAGTTACTTCTGACAAGATCAAAGTCAATCAAAATTTGTCACCTGCTCATTGATGAACATTCAGTTACATATAATTCTTCAGGGTAATCATTATATGTAATATTAGCCAATGTCATACTAGTGTGCATTACTGTAGAACATAGAAAATAAATAAATACATAAATAAATAAATAAATCCAGTTTGTCAGCAGTATTTTTGTAGCCCTATAAATGACAGATATAATAAAACTCCTGATAATCTACAAACTAATACCAATCACAAATATACCACACCGGTAATACTTCTGACATTTGCTGAGTTTTGTCTGATGCAAATACCTTATGACTCTGCTTATGGAGTATTTATTATTATGCTGTAAAGTACAAACAGACGTCATGACAACCAATGCAATAAAGAAACATTAATGACAGAGCTTCAGCACAAAGCAAATGTAAATGATGGCTATAGTGCAAACAAACACGTTTGCTTTAATTACACAGGTAAATAACAGCGATGTTTGTTACCTTGGCTTTGTTCAGAAGTGCAGATGTTTAACAGACAGAAATGGTGCACTCTGCAAATTCATTGTCAGCCTGCACAGTATTATTCGTTATTGCTTTTATTACTATCTAATAGCTGATTTGCAATCTGACATGCATAGCAATTTAACAGGCACGGCTGTCTCAGCATGAGAATGATTTCTCTAAAAATTGTCCATTGCCTTGGTTTGAGTCAAAATTAATGCGAAAACAGCTGCAACTTGCGCAGGGGTATTTTGAGCTTGATTTGAAGTAAATAATGTTTTTACCGTGTTGTGTGTCGGGAGAGATAAGGACATGTCCCTTTCAAAACAGAGAATGTTTCTGTAACATTGGCTCCCCGGACAAAATAATTAACTGTGTCTCAGACCGAAGAACAGCAGGGTGAGTAGTCACATGGCCCTCTGTTAGCAGCATGTTTGGACACGTGGAACTTTAAATGCTGTTGGGCCTCCCAAAACTGTGTGAGTACAGGGTGCAACAGAAAGAAACTGGCACACCAAGTCCCTGGGAAACATATCAGTCAACTCTCAGTTCTGTGTTTAAGCACACTTCAAGCATGTTTGTAAGCAAAGACAATTATAAACAATTTTGGTTTTAGTCTTGTCACATCAATTTGTTTAAAAAATGCAAATGCAGTTTGCTTTTATGACAGACAAATTTCTGAAATCTTTCTTTTAAAAGTATATCCAGTAGCAGTGTTTGACGTTATATAAAATGTTCATTAATTTAAAAATGACCTTGTGATTGTAGTGTCTGATCACACTTTTGAGATGCATTAACAGTTTAAACTCAATTTAATTAATTTTCAAAGGCACAATCAAAATAAACAATATAACTTTATTTCAAAGAACTTGACTACCAGGTTCTTTGTCTAAACATTTTATAGGTTATGCAGAAACAAATTAAGCAGTTTAGATTGATGTATTTTTTTATTTGTTTAACTTATGTAAAAACATTGTCATGCTTTGGATAACATTGTCTTCCTATTGTCATTGTATCTGTTTTTTCTTAAAGTTCAACATAGAAATAAACAGTTCTCAAAAAAGTGTTCAAATTCTGACATTTGACATGTCAGTGCTGTTGTGTCAGTGCTGTTGTGTCAGTGCTGTTGACTCCTTACACTGTGCTGTTCATATGACACTGTTGTATAAACAGGGCGTAGACAAATTTATGCGACCTGCAGTTCTATACTGCATTATGGGTCTTTTTGGACAAGCATTGCAGAATATCCATGTTTGTTTCAGGCCATGGAGACTGGGTCCCTCCTAGAGGTCAAACAGTACCCTCCATTAAGACGTATTCTTTAACCTTTAAGTGCAATTAATGCATACAGTTGTGCTGTTGGGCATTTGAATAACTTTTATCTGCCCACGAAGTTGATTTTTTTATTGTAATTGCACACTGTATTTCTGTGCTAACTTCACTCCATGTTATGTAATAAGATGAACAAAACCACGATATTCTCCCACAAATTGAGCATTTTGTCATATACTGTTAAGTTTTGTAACCCCCACCTTTCCAAAGTGTAACAAGAAGTCTAAGAGCAGCTTTCTGTTCACGTTTTCAATAAAATCAGGAGACAGTTTCATTTTTTCTTCGACGCAGACAACTTTGGCCTTCTGGGAGATTGCATCCAGGGCGTCACAGTGCTGCCTGCTGGGATATGATGTTGCGAGTGTGACTAGGCTGTTCCTGCGTGAAGGAAACAATATAAACGTAATTCCTGACAAGAGCAAGAGAACAGAAATTTAGTCGCTCCCTCTCCCCACGCAACATTTTATAATCTGAGATTTATATCTGATTTCATCAGTTGTAATAAAATATTCCTCCCCAATTTCAGGGTGCTTTTCATTACCACTGGATGCTGGACCTTTTGAAATTCTGTCAGAGACCTCTCCTCCAGACGTCAAAACCAAAAGAGCCACACTGGCTTTACTGAGTTGGACTTCAGGCTGGCTGTGATGCAGAAGTGTCACTTCAGGTGAACACTCTTCTAACCAGTTCGAACAAAACTGCTTTAAGGCTCCATTTGGCTTTCTTGTGCTAACGATGGCCCTTTGAACCTCATCCCCTACACAATTTAGTCTTTTCATCTTTCATCTATCGCCCTTTGTAAGACCTCACCTTGTTTGTCAGACTCAGTCCTACTGCTCTTGTTCCATTTCACATTAATGACTTGAACTGTGATTGATGATTTAAGCTGTAATACCATAAGATAGACTTACAAGGATATGTCTGTCGATTCCACTGTACCCTGCTTTGTATTTTCACAGCTCTGTCTTTTTCCACTCACACATCGAATATATAGACTGTTTTTTTTTTCATTGATCATTGTCCGATTTTTTTTTTTTTTTTTTTTGCAGACTTCATCAACAGTGGTCATTACTGCTAGTTAATATAAGCCATATGTAGATAGTGGTTCGCTTGTAACCTTTTTGATTTCACGGACCTGATTCAAGCCACGTGTGAAGACGGCAACTTGTGGAATTTAGACGTTGAAGTCAACTTAGTTATTTGCTTAGATACGTTTATAATGAAACACACGAGTTTTAATGGACGTTTGCACGGTTGTCTGAAATCATAGGTCTAAATTTATATTGTTTAATCTTTATATATACCTTCCTGATTATTCATTTATTTGTGCAGATAAAGTGACTAGCTTTAAAATAAAAGTACACAGAATGGTCGAAAAAAATTACTTGTCTGTTATGCTTATTGTACAACCAAGCGAAGATCGTCTAAGAGGTAATAATTATTGTGTTACGATTATACTATTATATAATTATTTGTTTTCTATCGACGCCTGTTCGACTGGGTATATCTGAAGCATTTCTCTCCTTACATATACAAAAATTCTTACCGAAGAATAAATAAGTAAAACGCGAGAAAATTCGTTCATTTCATGGGTGGTAAAGATCCGATGGTCATTTGTAAAATTTATAACAACAGCCTATATATATATATAATTTTTTTTCCAATTATAGCCACTGCCGAAATTAAACACGCAGAGCTAATCAGATTGCTATACAAATATAAAAGTGAAACAAATATTAAAGTTAATTTCTCTTCACTTGAAATTTCTTGTAAATGTGAATGTGTGAGTTTTCCGTTTTGCATTAAGGGAATTATTTCATTGAATCTGTACGGATTCTGCTGAGTATACAAAAATACATCAAGTTACGTTATGCAATATTTATTAACCCGGGTAAAAGACTTAAAATTATGCACACTTTCTTAACGATGTTCATGAAATGATCCCGCGTTACAATAATCTTAAATTAAACATAAATATCAATAATAAAAGTAAAATTTACTATACATCTGTGCAACATCATCGCAACGAATTTTAGTACGTACTTCAATCCACACAGTATTTAACCATTTACAATATTTACAAACTCAGTCTGTAATGTGCAAGAAATACGTGTCCACGTCTTCAGCGTTTTCCCTGTCAGTATCAGCTGTCTGAGTCCACATCACTTTTGCCTTCATCTTTTTTCCCTCCTGTTGTTTTAGATGATTTGTGGCATTTCTGCAAATTTTCTGACTCTTCAGATGACGATCTTTTCTGTCTTCTCCATTTTGCCCTTCTGTTTTTGAACCAAACCTATGGGAAATTAAGAGTATATCGTTTAACATTGCAGCTGAAATTTTTATAACACTCCTCCGCTTAATGTGAAGACTCCAATGAGGGAAATCTACGGCCCTCTCAATTATAATATTTATCATTGTCATAATTGTCATTACTGCAAGGAGTAGGAACATTATTCGCTAAAATACTTTTAAATATAAACGCCTATAATTGACATTCTAGGTCTAATAAAATTTAACTATTTGGCACTTTCAAAATATTCACTGCCATTGTAATTTACCTGCAATGTAAAATTACAAGCTATGTAAAAGATGTACGGTTAGGGGGATTTATAAAATTTCAATGCGAATAAAAAAGTCGATAAAATAACTACCTGTACTGTTCAGCAACATAGCCTATTATCATGGCATCAGCGGCTATGGCAACATCTACCTTGCATCGCGGATTATATGAATCGGTGACAATTTGCAGAATTGGCTTAAATAGCAGTCTAACTATACGCAAAATACCGTTACTAAGCTAATTTATGGTTGACCTCTGCGTACGCCAGTGTCAGACTGCTGTGGTATTCACCTCCACTTTCTCCTCCCGAAGGTGCACTCTTCTCGCCAGTTGTTCCCTGGTGCCCACGTCTGGATATTTGGTTTCCTGGAACAGATTTTCCAAGGCTTCCAGCTGTTCATCGGTGAAGATCGTACGGTGTCTCCTCTTTCGTCGACAGTGCAACTGGTTGAGTAACTGAAGCTCAGTCCTTGACAGGGTACCCATGTTCATGTAGGTCATCATCTGGTGAGGTAGGGGTGAAAGCAGCATCGAGCCTGCACTTTCGTAGCCTGTGCAAAAGTAATAAGAGACTGTCAGCAAGGGAATGGTTATAATGAAACGCTCCATTCCCAAAAACTAATTTTAGTCCGAATATCAATTAAATATATACTAGGCATTAAAAAAAATGAGCGCCCCCTCCCCAAAAAAGTAATAATTTATCAACAAACGATACGTTTGCTTTTTTGTTCGTGTTTTAAAACAACTTAAATGGTTCATAATCAATTAAAAAGTATAATAAATATACAGCACAAGCCAAAAGAAGTTTTGGGAAGATCGTGAGATCGAGATTAGAACGTTGCATGCCTACCTGTTGGAATGCATGGGCACTGCTGAGATCCGAGAGCGGACACTGCGCTGCAACATGTTGGCCCACTCGCTCCTTGTACGTGAAGTTGTCCGTAGTAATAGTTGTTGTACCCAATCCTCGTTCCACTCAGTGCCTGGATGTTCGCGGATGAGGTTCCCGAAGAGTGCGAATAGAGTCCGTTAAAGTCAGCAGCCGTGTACATAGAATCAGCCAAACTAGAAAACACGACCGGAGTACTCCGATGCAAGACGACGGATTCCTTGCAACTGGGTCTCCCAGCCAGAATGCTGTCGATGCTGAACATGCCAGCAGGCATCACAAGCAAAATGCAAGGACACAAATAGTTTACCGTTTCAGCTTTGAGTTCGGTATAAGTGTGTGGTCGGTCGATGGACTTCGGGAAAGCTATTAATTTATCGACCCTTTCACTGATCCGATTTCCAGTACAATCAATCGCTACAGTCACTTGTTTTTGTGGTCCATCCCAAGTTCTCCCGTGCTTTATACTCGTGTGACGTCATTCGCCAAAACTGCTGATGACAACCTAAACCATGTTGGCTCTTGCGGGGGTTAGTGAAAGATAGTGCGAAAAGCACGCTTTTGTGAATTGTGCATTAATTAAGTTAAGTTCCTTACAATTAGCAGTCTCTTTAAACAAATCACCAAACTCAGTTGAGAACGTCAGCCGAAGGACATGATTGTGTAGGTCAATCGGATTAATTCAATTGTTCACGGAGGAATTTCCTGGAAACTTCCCCGTTAAGTCATCTTCACGTATACATCTGTTCAATGAGAAGACGCAATGTACAGAAACTCGCTGAAATGTTTGTTGTTCAAAACAAATAATAATAAATTAACCCGTCCGCTTTTTAAATACAGCTTTTTTTTACTCTGTCCATTAAAGAAAGTATCGACGAGATAAAAGTGAAGATCAGATTTTATAACACTGGTCCAAAGACAGCCATGTCTGTTTATTTAGACAGTAAGACCTGGGCAATATTCATTTATCCGTACTATGTTAAAAACAGCTGCATTTTAAAAATAAAATAAAATAATAATAATAAAATCAATGCATGCCTAGTTGACTTTTTTATTATTGTGCTAGAAAGTAATCGCGGAAGAAGCACATTTCAGTATGTTCGGTGCATTTCCTGTAGACGCATTCTTTTTGGTTCTATTGTTGGAAGCATGTTATTTGCAGAACTGTCGGTCTGACACACACTATCCGTGGGAGGTGAATATGAGGAGATTAGTGTATTTACTCCATCGGCATCGCCGTCCCAGTGGGTAGGAAATTGCACGTATTAACATTAAACACTTCCATTAATGGCTGTGCTCAAGGAACAAACTATTCTAGCTTTGATAAGATAACAGTCATTAACACTTCTTATTCCCAGCGTCGCTAAATACGCACATCAGTTTACAAATGAAATTTACTGACTGACTGAAATTGAGAAAATTCAGCCTGAACACGTTCGATTTTACTTCAGAAGCTTGTTAAATAGCCTGTCATTTATGTCGAATTTGCCACTGAGTTTGAAACGCTATGTTAAGGTAAAGCAACCATACTGAAAACAGTCAAATGTAGGGTGATCATCCCGTTAACGTGACTTTAAAATGTGCATATATGCATTTTTTCCTCGCAAAACAGGTTAATTTTTCTATTTTATAGCTCAACCTTTGCACCGAAAATTGCGGTTCAAACGGTATGATGGGAATTAATAATCTCAATAATGCTTAAAATCTCTAACGTTCGAATAAACAAAATTTTGATGGTAGTGAGTTAATTAATTGTTTAAATATATTATATTGTTTGAGATACATTTTTAATTGTTCAATTAGGTCTGAAATTTGGAGTGAATTGTTAAATGTTATTTTAAATGAGATCTGGGAATACAATGCGTTGTGAAATATCACTGTATTTAATATAAATTGAATTAATACATAATTCCTATTAGTATACTCGGAACAAAATTATGTCATATTTTTTGTAAAATGCGAAAAGGTTATATGAGGGTTTTATATGATGATTCGCATGACGGGAAATTTTAAATATGCAATCAATGGCGTGCAAATCAAACGAAGTTCATCCAGAATGGATATTTAAAAAAAAAAATTTAAATAACTTGATTTTTTTATAACTTACAAATACGTTTGAACCTGAATAGGCATTGTTACAGTAAACATGTTTTGTTTACATTTGTACGTTGTTAAGGGAAACTTTGCGTGCGAAATTAATTTGAATTTTTGAAGGTGAAATTGAAAATGTTGAAATAATGTATATAGTTCACAGGATAAATATGCGCGATAGCTTAATTTTTTTTCCCTCATAAAATAAAGTTATTGTTTAAATAAATTTCCATGGCCTGCTTAACTTCATGTTTGAGTTTGACAGAAAGTGGCCTCCGGCTTTATAAAATATAAACACTTCATCGTTGCGTGGTGTATGAAAAGGCTGTCGGTGCTTGGGTTTCTCGCACTCTATACTGTAATTAAAATTTAAAGAAAACCTGGCACCTAGCACCATGCACGCATGCACGCGCTTCAACAAACCAAGCGTGTGTGTGTGTGTGTGTGTATGTGTGTGTGTGCGTGCGTGCGTGTGTATGTGCGTTACATTTCGACTTTTCAACTGGCAGCAAAAAGTATAAAGTGAAATGGATTGCTAAAAAGAGACAGTCATTTGGAATTAAAAGCGGCAAAAAGAGGTTTGAAAGCACCACTTACAATCTGAATAGATAGCATCAATCACAGGCCATAAATGCTCTCTCTGCAGACAGGCCAGGAAAGACATCAACAAAAGGAAATAGCACTGAGACATCTTTACACTGCTGTGCCTCTATCTGTGCCTGATCTCTCAAAATCGTCTTAATACAGCACTCAAAATGTAAGATTTTGTAATGCAATCACATAGTTGTCAGAATAACCAGTCTTGCAAACAAAGCTATCTGCATGCAATAATAAATTGTTTTCAAAATATCATCTTCATTCTCTGCTGAATTTATATCTGTAAACTTAATAACTACCTTGACATTTAAAAAGGACCTTCACGATTAATATAACGTGTTAATATGTACACAGAGATGCATAAATGCTTATATAGAGGTATTATTATTATACTTTAACAATGTCAAATATTACACCCTCCTAGTTGCCCATTTAATGCCCAAATTGGTCCTGTAACTAAAGTAGTCCTACATTCTGGAAACAGATTTATAGGTTTAAGGGACACAGGTTTTCCCAGAGGTGGTTTGGCATGGTACCATTTCAAAATTTAAACTCAGATGTGGTATGCTAACATGGTCCTGTAGGTTTCAGGGTCTAAACCTACAAAGATACCTAAAGGGAGGCTTCAGGAGCCCTGTGTCAGATTTCACTGGACCCAAATAATCAATCTCTTTGTTTTAAGAAATAATGTTTTCATGAAGGTGACTGTGTTTCCCAACATATGGAGAAGGAAATATGCTAATTTTATGCAGAGGGCTACGTCCAATTTCCTCTGCAAGTGCAATGATGGAAAAAAAGTGGCAAAACAGCACACAACAGTATCAAAGAGCAGGTGAGGCTTGCAGGGAGGACAATGCTGCAATGAGGTGGATTGGAGTGTCAGGCAGCTGGTCCAGGAAAGCAGTAGACACAAGGTGTGCAACACTGGAGAGTAGTGCCAGAGTGTTCCCTCTGTGTGTTTCCCACAGTGTCAGAAGGATAAAATCTGGAAAAAAGGCCTCTTTAATTAGAATATATCTTTTAAGGTGCCGGTCAGGCTGAAAAAAAAATTAAAAACTAAATTATATTACATGTCAAGCTGTCTCTCTGGATGCCTGTTTTACAGCGTGCCTTTTGTTAGATCATATGAGCTGCGTCCAACAGCAATGAAACCCATGTGTTCATGAAAGCAGTTCAATGGTTCAAGGCTACCCAATCAGGGAATTTAGATGAATGAATTGACATTAACCATGTCAGTGATTTTGGATGTTTTGATCTAGAGGAAAAAGAAACTGAAATGGGCCCTATTAGATGGAAAAAATGTCTTAATGTAAGTCTAGATATAATTGATGATTTAGACGTTTGAAGAGCAAATGAGTACATTCTGTAAGGTTTAGCAAGAACGGCTTGAATGGAGAAGGTCTGTCATTTATCACAGCCTGTATCTCCTAAGAGGTACTGTCATGTCACTTGACAGGTTGAAGAACTATACTTATACACAAACCTTTTAATATTTTTTAGTCTGTCAAAAGGCAGACAGTTGTGTGGGGGCTGAAAAAATAGGTATTCCCATCACCAAACAATATTTCAATGGACTGAATTATTTAGGTCTTCTATCAACTTTGCACAAATTGATTTTAATTATTTTTCATCTAAGCTGCTGGCTGGCAAAAGATGAACAGCTATCAGATTGTTATATTGAAGACGTTTCACATGGAGTATGGCAATGTGAAATTAGAATTCATTCAAAGGCCCATATAACTAAAATGCAAAGATTGAGCTTTGATCAGTTTGGCTGAAATTTGTATCCCAGAGAACATGTTTTAGTGGAATGTCACATTTGTTACTTGCATAGCTCTGGCATTACCCAAAGTTAATGCCAAATACACAAGCTACTGAAAAAAGGGTCACAATTACCTAAACCTATTAGAAGAGCAAAACACTAAGTCCATAATAGGTATATTGAACACATTTTTATAGTCGGTCAAATCCACATACAGGCCTCTATCAGTTTTTTTGGCGTTTGTTGTTTTCTCTAGAATCTTGTCATTGAGTCCCCAGTCTAAGCAAAAGGCAGCCTTTCACTCAGAATCATAAAAGTCAATGTACTACTCCTTCTAATTATAATTTCAACAAGACAAATCACACAGCTTTTTCAGCAAACATCTACATGTGATACAGTGGTGCCCAGTGCTGCTACACTTCAAGAAGCCTTGAAACACATGCATGTTTAAAAATTAACCCCATCCCCCTGGTCAATTTCCCATGCAAACACTTTTCCCCTCGGGGCTGTGAAAAGGTATGACTTAATGGCACAAGCAAGACGTTCAAAGCATTGAGAGGGGCTCTGGCAGAATAATAATGCAACCTAGAATTATTCTTTCAAAACACTGTGTACACATATCACAGAGATGAATGGCCCTGAAGACAAATGCAGTGTGTATCAAAAATATAACACAATATACAGATACTCCTTGGTAAAAGCATGTCATTAAATTTCTTAAATGCTTACCATATCATAACATTTAAATGACGTTGCAGTTTTTGTCAATTCTTGATTCAACCAATTTAAACAAGGGTCTATTTTATTTTTTTTTTTACTTGCAGATAAACTGCTTATTCTTTTTGTGTAAATACTGTTGTGGACACAAAGAATAGTTTATATAACCTGAATTAAAAAATCAACAGTTGTAGTCAAAATTAGATATTTAAACAAGACCAGATATGTTTTATTTGTTCAGTGGGCCCTGACATAATTGAATTGTGTTCCATAGTTTCACCTTCGCATCCACTCCGCGAGGTTTATCAATACCATGGACAGCAACAGTGTGACGCACCACCAGACTGGCAACCATAGGGGGGCGTCAGTGAGCCCAGATCAAGAGGTCATCCAAAGGTAAACAGAAACCACAAGAGCTCTGCTGTCAAGTTCAGGACACTAAGCATGTTCGGCGGCAGCAGGGCAAATGTTTTCAGCAAGAATAATGTTGCTGAAAAACAGTCTTTCCTCCTGAAAAAAATAGTGTGCCAGAAATGAGCGACTCTTGACTTTACTAGATTGCACAGATAAATTGAGTTCCGTGTATCTTTCTTTTCTCCACCCCCCCCCTGCCCCCGTCTCTCACCAGTGCTCTTAGTAAAAATGCAAACAGACAGCATATGAAAATTAAAATGCTGCTTTTCACAAAATAAACACAAGACCTGAAAGAGAAAAAAAAAATAATAATCAATTGAATTAAAAAGGACACATTAATAAATTTACAGAAAGGTTAGGAGGTTAAGAGGAACATTTAGATGGAAATCTCCTTTTAGGTAAACAGTGTGGACAGAGAAATGTGGATGCCTAAAGGATAAAGTGATCAGATAGGCAGCTATTACTGCATCTCTGAATGGTATTGAGTATGGAACATACTGGGGCCTTAAGCAAGGTGGTAGTGGGGAGCGGTGTGTGTGTGTATGTGTGTGTGGGGGGGGGGGGTTAAAAAATCTTTTAAACAGAAACATATTGTTGTGTCCTGGGAAGTATTACCCAGAACACCTGGATTGTCTTGGGCAAGGCCTCCAGTAACTCAATATGAGAGATTAGCTCCCTCTGCTACTGGTGCACTCTACAGTAATCCCTCACAGGTGCTAAAGACCACACCCAGTGGAAGTTCAGCCAATCAGAACAAAGAGGGTCCTATTGTTAGGCCTTCACTGAAACTTTTTTTCTTATGGAAACTATTTATTTACTTTTATATTTGTTTTATTTTAAAGGGGGCTAAAATTAATCAGTCAGCAGGAGACTATTTAAAAAACCTTTCCTTTATCTGTATCCTTTGTTAATCTTTTTTGTTTTTCCTGCAGATGTAGCTGTTACAGGGTTTCTTTGTCTTTTCATTTCTCTTTGGAAACTGCGTTACTAAAACAGGAGCCATGAAATCTCACTTAAAAATGTACCTTTTGTGAACAGTGAGATTAATGAAATGGTAAAATTTCGCATCAGACTAAGCAGTACAGTTAGAAAAACAGACAGTGTCCAAACATTAGCATTTAAACAGAGGAAAAGAAGGAAACCATTTTTTTCATTCTACACCATCTAAAATGACAAGCATGTTAAATAACAGCAAAAAAAAAGCAAAAAACAAAGCCTGGCCTTTTTTATTGGATTAAAGGCCACATTCTTTCATTCCTTTGGTTGAATCCCCCAGTTTGCTGGCACAAGTCAGCGACAGCAGCAATGTAATCCAGTTTGTTTCACATGTATATTATATGAATGTCACAGATGTAATTATTTCACTCATGCGTAACATTGGCTAAGTAAACACTCGCATACTTTATGTAAGTAAGAAATCACTGTGCTTTCTAAAGCTGAGAATAAACTGTGATTTTCATTCCGGTGAATCACTTTACAAGGAATGCTCATTTGGGTTTGTGCCCCCCCCCCCTTCCTTTATTGGCTGTTTTCATTGCTCAAATCTGCACCCCACTAGGAAGTTCTTTTCATTTGTTTTTTTTGTCTTACATACTTTCTTTATAATTATAGCAAAAATATACTTCCTCTATTCATGTAATTTGTAATTATATAACTAGAGAGCAGTCATTTGTATATTACCTTTCTTTGAAGTATTACACACAAATAAAGCAGTTCTTCCACCACTGTAATCTGCAGTGGTAGAAAGTATAGTAATGGTACAGTTGATTTAAAAAGTATACACACCCTTGTTAAAATTGCAGCATTTTGGCATAAAAACAAAATAATGTCAGATCTCTTACTACCTGAAATCTATTACTGTAACCAGCAAAAGCCAAGTGGAAAAACAAATTTAACATAACAGGGTTGCATAAGTGTGCACACCCCTTAAGAAATGCTTTGTTAATGCACCTTTTGCTTGTAATATAGCACTCATTATTTTTGGGTATAAGTCTATCAATTTAGCACCTCTTCCTTACAAGAAAGTTCCAGATCCATCAAACTGGAAAGCTATCTTCTGTGCGCAGCCCTCTTCAAGCCGTTCCTCAGATTTTCAATACTATGTAGGCCTGGGCTCTGACTGGGCCATTCCAAAACTGTTGATCTTTTTATTCTTACAAATCCCTTCTTAGAAAGAGGAAACAATACCTTTGTTGGTTTGGGTGTGTGTTCAGGATTGTTATTGAAATGACGATGAAGTTCTTCTTCTTCTTCAGCTTCCCAACAAAAACCTACAGGTTATGTGTCAACATAATTAGTTATTTGGAGCACTCCATGAGTCCCTGTATTTTGACCAATATCCCAGTGCCAGCAGAAGATGGCAGCTCCAGAGTGTGACACTTTTCCATAGACTTCCTCTTCTTTGGGTGGTGAGCCATCGTGTCTTTGTGTCAAACTTGTTTTTGTTTTATTATGGTCTAAGAGTTCAACCTTGGTCTCAACAGACCATAGCAGCACATTTTATAATTAGTACTGAACATGACTTTGAATGTGATTGGTTAATTCAGCCACATGCTCCATTTGAAAAGGGTACACACTATTGCAGCAGTGTTATTTCATGTTTTTAAATTTTTCTTTTCTCCTTAAATGCTCCCTTTTGTTATTCAATTGACTTTTGTTGGTGGCTTTACCATATTAAAGGTGCAAAAAAACCTGTTATAGTTTGGTTCCATTTTTTACATAACAGGAGCCTGCAATTTTAATAGAGATGCGTTGACTTTTTTCATCTACTTTACATGCTGTGTTTAAAATGTCTAGATATATGGAGCATGGCTATATCCCAAGCTTTGATTACACAGAGTAATATTACTTGTTAGTTAAACATTCCCAGTTAAAAGAGGAAGGTTTGTTACAGAAACTAAATGTGCTTACTAGACTGTCAGAAGAAATTGTCTCTTGCTGGAAAGGGACTTTGGCTGAGTTGTACCACGTTAACCTGCTGGGCCATGGAGTATTAGAAGTGAGACAACTGGTATCATATGATCAGCATGAAGATTTTGCTGGTGTGTAATTGGTGACACAATTGGAAGGTGACCATGTTTCTCTGTGGGGCAAGAGACCTTAGCAATTTAACCATCCTGTGGCAACCATTTACAGGGGCACGTAGAGCCTTCGTAGAGCCTGAAAACCATGCTATGGGCTAACGGAATCCATAAGAAGTGTGAAGATATCATGTCAGCACTCAAGTTGTCAGCCCTGTTTCATATCCTTTCACATACGTAAAGGACAAGGAAAAAGTCGGGTATAAATGGAATCAACATTTCCAGTATAACATAAAGTCAGATTTCAAAGGGGCAGATCTATATAATGTGCTACTTCTACAATATTAGCCCACAGCAACACAGAGCAATCGATATAAAAAAAAAATATATAAGATCAGAAAGACATTGATATCAGATTATTGCTGTTTCACATCCACAGTTCCTCTTTCCTCTGTGGAAATTAAAAAAGAAAAATTAAACAGAGGCACCATTGTGATTAACAAATAATTGTATGCGCCTGTGGAATAATCTCTAATATCCACTGTTGACAGAGTGGATTTGCGCACATTTTTTCTTGCAGAAACATTCTACATTCCTCCTCACCGTATAAATTGAGGCTTAATCCCATCGCTGTATGTTTTATACGGTGGGGAGACCAATGCCTGGGGCAGGGAGGGGGGGGGGGGGGGCATGCCCCTTGATAGGCACCTAAGTTTCTGCTTGCCTGTGAGATGTCCATAGGAAAACTACACAATCGATACAGTGTTACAGTCAAACCATGTCATAATTAGGCCCAACTTTTATGGGGGGGGTGAGGGGGGGTGGAGTGAATGTAGCTCACAACCGTGGCTAATACTGTACATTGCCAGGAAGCATACACATAATTTGATAATCCTGGAAGTCCCCATTAAAATCCGCTGGTCACCCCCATGGCTTTTGTGTTCACCCCCAGGGTATAATGAAAAGATGAAGCTTAGAGGTTTTTTTCCTATTATAAATGTATTTTTGTATTATCAAAAGCCACTGGAAAAAATGTGATTCAATTTGTATAATCTGATGGTTTGAAACGGTTACTGCCACATATATAAATTTTAGGATATATATACTGTTCAGTAATGAGTGTGACAAAAATGAGCCAGAAAAGTGCAGTGTTTTGAAAATGTGCATGATTACTTTTAATTATACCTTTGACAAAATATTTATTTGTTTGGGCCATCTCAAACATAAAATAAACTCTGGTAGTTTTAGGCTTCAGTATTGCAACATTCTATCTGGAAAGCAAAATGGGACTATTAAAGTATGTGTCTCATAAAAGATTTAAAATGTAATATACCTCAGTAATTCCACAGTCTCTGAACTGAGCTCAAAAGTTCTATTATATATAAGCACAATAACTTTTAAAAATTGCTTTAAGGATAGGTCATAATTTTGCTTTAAAGTAAATGATATCATTTTAACTTCCATTCTTTACCCAGTGTAAGATTAATAGTGTTAGGAGTCATTTAGCAGTTACACTATTAATATACAAATGTTCATGTGGAAGGGTTTTAGGTATTTGAAGTATGTAAAAAAATCTCTGTACTCTGTAAAATCTCTTTATGTTCACTGCTGACATAAAACGTGTTCTACAATATATCAGACACACAAAAACACCCGCAGATTAAACGTTCTGCTCCACTAAAAATGATTTATTTGTTCGGTTGGTCTCATGTTGGCATTTCGATTATATGCAGGTCTTTATCAGAGGATCTGTGTATTTTCAGCATAACCACCACGGCAAACCGTCTGTACGAATTCATTTTTAAATTCCCGGCTCCGGGCTGAGGTCTTATGCATCTGTGAAACGCATGGGTCAAAATGAATACTGACAACTTTGTAACGGTTTCCAAAGCAAAAGGCTATGCATGTCTTCAACAATAGCAGAAGACATTTCATTCAGTTTCATTTAGCTTCTTTGCCATGTAATACCTGCAAATGCATAAAAGAGCAACACAAAAAGACAAAGAAATTTTTTTAAATCATAGTCTTTCTGAAATATGTGAGTCTGGTTGAGTACTTTGTTCTATTTTATTTTAAGCACTAATGAATTTATTAAGCACAAACTGATCTTCTACATCACTGAAGCTAATCATTTCAGATTTAGAGTACTTTGTGCCAGAAAAGGTAATTCCAAGCCTTTTTGTGCAATTTGTCAGTTCTTACACACGTGAAAAATTCAGCATGGGCAGCTTGCATCTCTGTCCATTGTCCACCTGTCAGGAGTGACTGTTGCAAACACAGAAAGCCAAAAGCACAGCTCTGGGTTCCGGAACATTCTCTACCTGAGTTCGGCTGGGGAGCCAAGGGGCAGAAATCAGGTTCATTATCAATAAATGAAATCCAGAAGAATGCTAAAATCTCTCCATATGCCATTCGCATGAGACAGGCAGATACTTGGAACTGAAGATTGGTCTGGAACGTTCTTTCCAGGTATGGAGAGCTGTTTTGTAACACAATACTAATGCCAAGGGCTCTCAGCAAGAAAACATTTTAATATACCACATTACTGTAGAGGGCAAGAGGGTTTTGTGAACTGCAAAGTTGTCCTTGCACCTGCAGCATGTAAAGTCGCCCCTTCGTAGTACTGTGCTCATCCTGCACACAGACAATGGAAAGAATCAGTGTTAGTAATTAGGTGTGAGTCCACAGCAGAGAGAGAAGCTGGTCACTGGCAGCCCGCAGAGTCATCGTGGAACGGTTTTGAACTTCGTTTAGCTCTATTTCCTTTCTGCTACGAGGAAAGGGAGAGGTTCATCCGGTTTTATTTCTATTAAATCAGCACTGAAATTTGACTGCCTAAATCTATGCAGAGTGGGGGGAACAGCCTCTCATGGATAACATCTTGAATTTCGCCAGCGGTGAGCGTGTTCCTCCGCTGGCCCTGATTCTGAGTGGCGAATGATGATGCTATTTTCAAAATTATATCATTACCTCCGTCTGGGTCTTATTGCTTAAGAAAACAGTCCAGTTTATTTGATTATGTTTAGCTACTCACTTGACCTGAATAAATAACATGACATAACAAAATATGTGGGCTCAGATGTACCCAATTAACTATGTAACATTTACTTTTTTCTCTCATTTAAATTCATTAAATCATGCCTGAATGCGCTGGACGATGGTAGACTTGATATGTCGGTATTTATCTGCACTCTGGTGGCACACCTGCACATTAAAATCTTGCTGAGTGAAGATCAGGTATAGTCCATCTGCTTTATATGTGTAGAGGAACGTTTAGCATGAATGCGCACATGTCTCCTGCTGCAGTGTGATTCAGAATGACCGTGGCGCTGCCCCCGCTGCGAGGCTTCAATAATGAACTTGTGGCAATGACAGGGCAAACCCGAGCTAACTGCCCACGTATAAACGCACAGCATTATTGAAGCCCAGGAGGTCTATTTTAGTACATTCACAAGGGATGGTGCCCCTGTCAGAAAACCAGGGTGCTAAAGAAAAGAATGATTCCAAAGTCTTTTCCGAAGCTGGCTGTCACTGAGTGGCAGGCAGTCGTTTAGAATTGACTGTGATTGTTTTCCATGCCCGCGCCCCCCAAACCACGAGTCCTTGACTCTGCACTCCATCAATGGAAACAATAACAAACAAGCGCCAAGCAGCATGACCTGCTGAAACCTATTAGGCAAGATGGCTTCAGAGAGAGCAGAGAGGCGTCGGTGTGGACCTGGCGGATCCCGCCGATACAGACCGGAGCTGGCGAGGTCGGGATGGGCCGATGAGCATCTCCGCCTCTGCTGTTGTGTCGGCGCTGGCCCCGGCCCACGGAGTCAGCCGCCGGCCGAGGCCCCGAAAGAAAGGGGGGGCAGTGGGGGGGGTTAAGAGCTGCGGTGAGAATGGACATGGGGATTCCCAACACCCAGGCCAGATGTTCCTGCACTCAGCAAGCAGGAGAACCACAGTAAATGCGTGCACGTCCTGCCGCCTTAAAGCATGAAATCGCGTAACGCAGACATAACATGAAAATAAACCATAGATCAGAATCAGTATTACATGTGTAACACCGCTATAGCCAAGGTCTTCAGTGCCTTTCAATCTCCCTCATGGAGAAAGACAAGAAAACAGCAGGAAAACAAAGCCGATGGTGTTGGACCACTCATTCCAGATGTGGAACACATTTAAAATTTAAAAGCCAAATCGGAGGATGATTCCAACTGGGGGATGCAGGAACTGAGGCTCACCCGGCGATGAACCATGTAATTCATGTGTGTAAGAATAAGGTACCAGCATATAAATAAGGCTTGCTTGTCCGCTTAACTGACATTTGCTAAAGTTAATGAAAACTGTCCACTTGCACTTTCATATGCAAGTAATTATTCAAATGTGACAAGCATGACTTAAAAGAGGGGTGAAAACACCCCCTGTGAAATTTCAGATTTCCAATAATCAATAGAGAAATCATTATTAATTTTCCTGTCTTTGATCAGCCCTTGTCTCACAGTGTTCATTCCAGTAAAACAGTAATGGATAATAGTTTCTATAAGGGTTTACCAATGTTATGCAGAATGTACACGTTACACACATTTCAGCACATAGAACAATTATAATTGTGACAACATTGACGTACACAAATTTAATGTTCAGGTAAAATGTGGGTTCGGATTTTTACTACGTCCAGTTTGACATTGTGTGCTGAATCAGAGGTAGGATACTTCTCAGAGCTGGAATTTAAATACTTCCCAGGATCTAATGTTATTTTTGCATGGTTAAAGAAATTTAAATTTCAGGACTTTGGTTTTTAACTTCTGACTTTATGAAACACAAATAGCTGGACTGTACCGTGACCGCTATGCTCAAGATGACTTTTCACCACATGTCAGGAATCTCATGATAGTTTTCAAAGTTGCATTTTAAAAATTGACATAAATTCCAGTGTTGACTTTAAATAAAAAATAAAAAAGGTTAGAAAAATTGAGCAACAAGGTAAAATGAGTGCAGTTTTAAATGTTGTTTGGGTAGATTTCTTATAGCTTTTGATCCAGGAGCTAAATCACTGTACCAACTTCACTGTACCTACTGAGAGCAGCAACACTCTTCTGCATGAGACGTAAGACTTTGCTATATTTTTGAATTTATCATCCCCACACTTACTGACAAAAGCTATGAGACAATAGTGTGATGCATGATTGAAATTCTAATCCAAGCATCTGTTTATTCCAGCTGTAAACCGATGAGTAAATGAATAACCACCTCACCTGTTTATAATCTTCCTAAATGCAAACACTTCACGTGCAATACACACACACACACACACACACACACACACACACACACACACACACACAATCACACACACACAGAACTGCCCCTTAAATTTCGATACTCTGTAATTTCTCCTGTTTGACTAGAGTCCTTTACAGCAGACAGTTAAAGATGATTAAAGTTTCCATACCACCTACCAGGGGTCCTCACTGTGGGCTGCCCCACCCATGCCTGTATTTATCCGATTACATCGATCTGCCAGGATTCAATACAACTCCACGGAATATGTGAAAAAAGACTTAGACTGGTTTAATATCTTCTTTCAGATCTTTTTAAAAGCATATGATTTTCACTGGTTGCTTGTCTAGCCCAGTTGGACAGCCAGGCTGTGGATCACCTCCAAAATATACATTTTCCACCCCAGGATATTTCACAATGTTGAAATATTTCCCCATGTTATTTTTCACGGCTTAAATGGGGGCTGCATCGATAGGGAAACAAAGGTCCATTTTAGAAACCAGGCAGACACTTCTAATGGTATTGCACTACAAAAAACATTCCCCCACCACACCCACCATGTCCAGAATCCCACCAGAATCATACCCCCAGCACTTCTAAATCACTTCAGACAAAATAGTGAGATTTCTGTTTCCTCTTGATAGCTTTGTGAAAGATATATATATATTCTGAGTTTGGGTAAGTCACTCAAATCACATTTTAAAACTCATATCAAATCTAATTTCTGCACTTAATTCAAACAAAGACATGCTACTGGTTTTGTTGATGTCTGAATAATGGCTATTCACTTATCCTGAAACTCACATATACTTTAATGTTCTGTTCTTGTTTCTATTGTCATAGGGATTGTGAATACATCTTAATAATTAGTTTAAAAATAATAATAATAAAACAAACAGTTATTGAACCACATTACATCCACAGCCTACAAAGGGCATTTTAACACGCTCAATATAACTAACCAAATATATTTAAAAAGAGACTGTAAGATTTGAAGAAGATTATGTATATTTAAGGGGAAAACCTTCCTCTTATACTTCCATCTAGTTACAGAATGATTAATGTCTGTTTGCTGACCTCATTATGTTAAGTACCAATTTGTGCATCATCGTTAGGCCTCTAAAGCAGCATCTTTCGATGCCATTCTATGTAACTGTTTTTATAGACTTAATAGTTTTAAGGTCTCCTGTCCAATGTATGCAATTGGAAATAAAATTGTCCCACAACCTTGCAACCCATTAATTGGTTCCATCTCTGTTTTGGGTTAAAGGGTCGCTCAATGATGCAGGCCTGGGAATGCGTTATGTCATTCCATAGCCGCTCGCTGTGTGTACACTCAATACCATGCTTTTGCCCCATGTGGTTTATAAAGGTTTTTAAATAGAGCTGAATTTCACAAGCTGTTCTGTTGTTTGTTTCACTGGCACTGGGCATCATTGCTCTCCCACCTGCATGTGATCATTCTGTTGTTTCACCCTGGCTTAACTGGGGTGGGAGTTAACAGCCTCATTAAATGACTCCATTCAATTTAAAGGTGACAGTTAAAGGCCCCTATTTCACTTTGATTGCTTTACAGTGTTTTACAGTATGCTCAAAGGGTACTAGAGGTTCATTTATGAAATTTACAAAGGCTTGCTTAAATTTTTCAGAGAAGAGCCCTCAGGGCAAATGTGACACTTTGCTCAAGACAAAAACATGCGTGTTTCACACAGTTGCAGATTGCTGGCACTGCATGGGTTAAAACAGTCATTGCAGTGTACGGAACTTTTCCATCAATCCAATCAGATACGTCTAAAGGAGGTGGATATTGTGGGCTGCACAGTGTACCTTGCAACAATGGGGTTTTCTGTATACAAGCCCCTGGACATTTACAAATTTTCTGCATGCCCTTCCCCCATCACCATCCCAATGCCAAGGCCTATAACACGAGGCTATTTAGCCTGTTCCATGGTCAAAGGCCAAGGACTAACTGATGTTGTAAACTAAAGTTAACAAAACCAGTAAGGGCCAGTGCTTAATAAAACCCAAGTACAGCAAAAGTACCGGCCTGGCAGCCCATCTTATTTAGTTTTATCCGCTTTTGCAATAAAAACAAAGGGTGCCGTACGCTGAGATTCTCGGATATTTCTTGGATTGAATGCTGGTTTAATGTCCTGAAGGGTAATTAGAATGATTAAATGCCATTAATTAGCCTGAACCAGTGTCTGTGGTGAGGGCCAGGGCTGAGGGTGTTTGGATTGCTTCCCGCACGAGGGGACGTAGCGGACAGCCCGTTGGGAAGTTTCCATATCCCCGCTCCCGCGTATTCCCCTTTAAACGCGTTTGTTCACATCCAGCGTCTCGTAGAGCAGATTAAATGCAGCTGAGAATGTTGGAGCGGACCCGAGGCACGCCCCCCTCCATCTCCCCCCCTCAGGGGAATACGCAGGAACCGTGAGCCTGGACTTGGCCAGGGCTACGGCAGCTGAGAAGTGCCATGCACCCGGGGCCGAGGTCCAGGTTGATCGGCTGGGGAGAGAGGGAGTCATTTGGGGTTATTTAAAATGATCCATTAAACCCCTGAACTTTAATCAGGGTTGCTACTATACTGACAGCCGTGATTTACTCCTACATCAGTGGGACAGGGTTGGGGAGTGAACAGAGCGAGGATAAGCTCCGAGGGGAACACTTGATTTGACTTTTTTTTTTCCTTCTTCTTCTTGTTTTGTTTTAAGGGAGTGGAGTTTATCGTGTGGTCTGGACTGGATCACTAGGCAACTACACCCATTCTGCTTTCTGGTCAGCTACGCCATGCAGCATGTTATTATTAATATTATCTTTATTATTATTGTGTCATTCAGTATGCATTCTTGTCCAGGACACCTTACAGCACATGACTCTGATTAATAGATAAATAATTGTGAAAACAAATTAACATCAATATCAGGTTAAAATGCAATTCCCCATAAATTATTGAATTAAAATTTGTTTATGCTGGGGAAAAGATAACATCCGGGTATGTTGCAATGAGTCTAGGTAAGCAGTGACTTTTGACTGTATGCGTCCAGGGCAAAGTTTAGCAATTTAGAAATGTACTATTATTACCAGCATGGTTTTATATACAGTAATATTGTAATAGACGGAGGGACCTAACAGAGTTCAAACCGGAGTCATCACCCCCACACAGCACCCCAGACAAGCGGATTAGCCCGCTGAGCTAAGGACCCGAGCCTCCCGCTCTGGGAGCTAATCAGACTCAACCGTGAGGGTGATGTCACTGACACTGCAGTCAGCCTACTGCTACACTTAGCGGTCATTATCACACACACACACATGTATGTATGTATATATTGTTGCCACCCCTACCATGCCACCTGTGTTATATCCTACTTTCCTGAAATGTAGGTTTGACTCCAACCTTCAGCTCAGTGTGTTCTACCTGTTTCTCCACGTTCCTTTTATGGATAAAAGGCTGTGTATCCAAGTGTGTATTCTCTCTTTTGTATGTTTGTACACTGCCACATAAACCAGGAAACACTTTGACCATGAACATGCTGAATGGATTTAAAAACAAATTGAAATGTTCTGACATTTTCAATGAGTTGGCGTACGGCTTTTATGTTCTTGGAAAGTTTTTTGCTGTATTGGAGTGTTCAGATCAAGCTGACACAGGTGTGAGGTTTACAGCATATGGATTTTCAGGTGAGGCTCAGTTTGAGGGCAGAGGCTTTGAGGGTACAAACATCTTACTCAGCTCAGTTTGTGAACAATGAAAGGCTGGCATATTTTAATGAAACCACTAGTTTCTACAGACTTCCTGGCTTTACAGTGCTGTATACATGTGCTTATGACCCATACAGATTTTTTTATTTAAAAAATCTGCATGTGTTTAGCTTGTCCCAAAAACACTTATAAACACTTGTGTTTTTCATTTAGTGCGGATCACGTAATAAGACTAAATTAGACACTCGCAGTTTACAGTCATATCTAAGACCTGTTAAGATTATATCTTACAATGTTAAGAAACAAGAATACTGACAAAAATATTACTGTATTAATTAATAATATAATCATTAATTTAAATTATATTTTAGGTTATGAAAGACATTTTATTTAAATGTAAAGTTATGTTTAACTGCAGCTGTAGGTGTCCTTGTTGGACATCATCTAAAACAGCCAAATAAATTATTATTATTATTATAGAAGGAACATATCTGTGTATTGATATATGCCCTGTACCGACATGTTAATTCAGGAGCTTATCGTATCTGTTAAAATCACACCAGGAGGGGCTGGGCAGCCAGTCAACCTTGGGCCCCCAGAGGTTTTTTTCTCCACACTGTGGAGTTTTTGGTTCCTCTCCTCCGTTGTTGTCTGGCTTCATTCATTTGTATTGATTTCTTCAAATTTTCTGTGTAAAGCGCTTTGAGGCACGCTGTTGCGAAAGGCGCTATATAAAAATAAATTGAATTGAATTGAAAAATCAATGTTTAATTTAACAGAAACCTAAAGAGCGCCTCTATTAAAGAACATTGGCAAAAAAAAATAATAAATTAAATAAATTTTAAAAATGCCCAAACAAACAAACTGTGTTCCACTGTTCATTCTCTGGAAGGATCAGAGTTCATTTCTTTTATTTCTTTTTTTATTACTTTTGCAACCCTTGCTACACAATCTTTGTCCACATAAATCTCTTCAAAAAAAAGTATAACATGGGCATTCATAATTTTCAGATAAATTGTGGAACATTGTCTATTATGTACAATTTACTTGGTCGCGGTGTTTTGGATGAGTTTTAAATGCATAATTTTAGACCGTCTGTGCACCCAAATCCCAGAAAAAATATACAGAACGGAGTTAATCAGAATCAGAATCAGGTTTATTACCAAGTGCATTTTCACATACAAGGAATTTGTTTTGGTAATGTGGTGCAAAACTGAGAAAGAGGAAGAAAAAAATGTTAAATACAAAAAGGTAGGAAGGGTAGGACGTTCTAGAAATAGATTATAAATATAAAAATTTAAGAAAATAGTAGTATAGCAGTAGTCATAGACCTATATTGAATATATATTGTACATAAATTAAATAGTTAAAAAGTCAAAAGTCAGTCTAGTGTCAGTCAAAAACAGTGAGCCTGTTGTATTGTGTAAATGTGCAACAAAAACACTGAGGCACGCTGAGGAAGCCGTCCGTAGCGCCGTTGTGAAGCCATGACATAAAGTAACGCAAAACACGTAGGCTGAGAACAACCTTGTTATTGTAAAAAGTATTCTTACATTCCAAATGCATGTGTGTATTACTGAATGGACATTTAAGAGTCATCTTTGATTAGAAGGCACTGCAGGGTGGAGTAACATGTAAGTCCTTGTGTACATTGCTGTGAGCGCCTTTGCTTCACACTTGACACTGCTTTGGCACAAGCTGAGAGATGATCAGTGCTCAGGGCCCTCTGTGGCACACTAGTGGGTCAGCCCCATGTGGTCCCCGTCTGGCAGTAAAGGGTGATCAGCTGTGGGCCTGGGCACCATGGAACAAGTGAGGCTGCCTCTGACCGTGCTGAACAGAACCACTATCTAGGTGCAAAGTTTTGCTAACCTGTTCAATGTCTGGGCACTGATTTTAAAAAACATCTTAAATTATCAGATTTTCCCCCAGATCCAAGACAAAAACAACTTGAAATAAACATGCACTTAATGTCCCCAACCGGCTGAAAAAATATGGAAATACAACGAGTACCGTCAGCCCAGATGTTGGGTCTACATTGCAAAAAACGTGGATGTTCTCATTACATTTCCTAAAGCCAAGACATGTCCATCTATAATACTAGGGTGTGCATGTAATTTAAATGTTACCATTATAGCGCAATATTCTATATTTTGGTAAAGCGGCCATTTGAAAATAGATGGGAGTGCTGTTTATTAAGACAGAAATGTGCGGTGCGTTCTTTCATTTTAACTTTATAACTTTATAGACATTTTCGACACCCTTCACCATGTAGACATGATGGCGGTGATAATTCAGACATTTGCGCAGCACATATGGCTAAACATTCTGAAGGAAACGTGCACCAGATACCATAATATATGACAAATAAATTTTCCTTTCAGCAGCTCATCACTCTATTTGTATATATTCAATCCTGGACCTTATCAAAATGTAACAAGCTATCAGCTCCATGAGGTGAGAGCTTAAAATATAAATAAAAAACAGCAAACTGGAGGGGAAATGAGACATATCTGAGCGTTCGCATTTCCTCACGGAGACACACGTGGTGGATACCGCGTGCGGGTAATTAAAGACGAGGCCCTGTCGGTTCAAGTGACAGCAACGGTTGCGTGGTCTGCTGTGGATCCACGACAGCCAGGAAGCCTCGAATCAAATCCTGGTCCTGATAGTCAGGAAAATAAATCACAGCCCCCCCCAACCCCCGCCTACTGCCTTGAGTCCCCGCTGTTACGCGAGAGGAATTCCAGAGGCCGAGATAGAGAGAGGTGAATTAGGACCATCCGCACGGGCCCAGCCTTCCTGTCTGTTTACCTTTCATTTAGGCCTAATGGGAGAGCTCAGATGCAAATCTCTGGGCCTCATACTGAAGGACAATGGTGTCTGATGAAGGGGGAGATAAGAAGGATGGGTGGAGGGGGGCGAAATGGGCTTAGGAGGAAACCAGGCATGTGAAGGACCTTCTATGAGCCTGGCAGGAGGCTACAGGATAAGCTTGAATAACTAATGAGTTTTCAGCAGATTGGGCTAATCACCCTCCGGCTGGAGCCCACAGACTCGGGGACGGTGCTCAACTTATTGCAAGAGTCAGAGCACTTGAACTGCGGACCCTGCCCTAATTAACAGCCGTCCACAAATTAAAACCAGCTGGGCATAATTACATAATTAAAGCGCTTTTGGGGGAAGGCATAATTTCTGCAGCCATTGCCATAAATCTTAAGCTGTCCGAGCCCATACTTTTAACATGAACCTCTGTGAGCAGGTTAATGCATTACTCATATAAAAAGCACAGTGTCCCTTTGTGTTCTCACTGGACCTGCTTAATAACAAAGAGTGAGGGATTTGGTTGGGGCTTCCTCTGTGGATGGTTGGTGGATCATAGAAGGCGCGCTGGTGACACCTTCTCCCACCTCCACATGTGTGAACTTCAGCTCTACTCGTGTCAGTTGGGCCTGGGGTGGGAACTGCTGCTGCTGCTGCTGCCGCCGATGGGTGGTTTTTTGGACCTCTGTGAGCTGACCAGCCCCTGAGCCCTTCCAGCAAGTCCTGTGCAGATTCCTGCTGTCCCGTTAGGTGGATGTTCAGAGCCATTTCTCAGCCACGTCCCACAGCTGCACAGCTAGCCTCGTACCCACCTAATACAACTTGAAGTTCAGAACTGCTGTGCGAAAATAACTCGATTAACCCTGAGGTTTCCTCAATATAAGATGAGATTGAACATAAAAGTTATTTTCAAAATGATTGATTAACCTTAGGGCTTCTTTAAGTTAATGTAACTCGAAGGTAACACAGAGATGACATGAGTTTACATCAGGAACAGAAACCCAATAAATTACTCAAGAGCTGAGAGAACATTTGGTATTACTTTTGATAATTCACTCAAAATAGTAGAAAAGGACAACTCTCACCACAAACATTAAAAACTGTGAAGGAACAGCAAAGACCAATTAAACCAATTCACAGAATCAGCCATAAACACGTCTAAGTGTGTCACCAGTGAGCATGGCACGTTCACTTGGTCAAAATGTGTGCTTTCCTGCCAACTTTTCTCCCTAGTGATTAATAGTTTAATTTTTCAAAATTATTTCTCAACTAAATTTGTTACAACAAGCGCTATTACCACGTCTTGTAATGGGCGTGTTACAATGATGAAAGGTTTAATTTGTTTTTAAAGCACTTGAGAGGTTAGAAAAGCCCTTCAAGTCACGATCATCAATCATCCCCCGGTCAGAAGAGGTGTTACATTATGTGTGGAGTGAAATTACAGAGACCAGAATGGATGCAGTCAGTCAGCGGGATTCGCTTCCCAGCTGCCATTACTGATTTCTTCGGGTCAGACAATTTGTCTACTCAAATGAGGAGCGATTCACGAGATGAATTTTACACAGATTACGTGATATTCATAGGTGGAAAAATTGAAAGATAGATGGATAGCTGACATGCTGATTGCCCATAACATATGCACTTGTTGCGGTTGTATTAAAACATGGAGACTATAAAACAAGTATTATAAAAATCTCAGTCTATTCATTTTATAATACAGGTGGTCCAGTGCTAACCATGTATAAATTTTGTTAGAGCTGCACCGTGTTCCCTGTAACATAATTATTTAAATGACTGGACTAAAAATAAATGCAAATATTCCTTCTGATTGCTGAACAACATTTTCTGGCTGTTTTTTGTCACTACATTGTATGATGAACATTTTTATTTTTTTAAGAGGAAATTTTAGAGAGAACAATCTTAAATCGGTCGTCATCGCTAGCTCTGAGCGTCGGTCGTTTTCTGGTGGGCCAGTGGGCTGCTTCTCAGTCTGTCTTCTCACATAAATAGCTGCTTACGTTCAACCTCATTTCCTCCCATTCTCTAGTGTGAGCAGGATCTGAGGTGGCAGAGCTCGGCTGCAGCAGGAGGATGTTGGAACCAATAACTGTCCTAACAGCGTTCCCTTTTAGTGTGATGACACCAAACGGTCTCTTGGTGCAAACAGTATAAAACACTAACAGAGCCATACAGGTGGGAGTCTTTTTCTGCTGGGGTCGGTCAGGCTCACAAAACAATTTTCCTCAAAAGATGTTGACCCCATATGGAACTGTTTCAGTATACAAAACCAGTGTTTGTTAGTATGTGTACATGTATTTTTTACTTCCATCCATCCATTCTCTATACCGTTTGTCCACTTCAGTGTGGTAGGAAGCCTGTAGCCCATCCCTGGAGACACAGAGAACAGGGCAGGGGACACCCAGGGCAGGGCGCCAACCCACCACAGGGCATATTTTTTATTTCATGTAATGAAATTTCCATTCAGTATAATCTTTATAATTAAACACAAATCAATTAAAAAGTAATTACAACCATTCGTGCAAAAGGGGATATATTGTATATGTATACGCATCTTGTAAAATTATAATGAAAATGTTTTTGTCTGTGTTTTGATTTCTGTTATATCTAACTTAATAACCTTTATTTGAGTGTAATTTGAAGAGTGACAAAAATACAGTCATGCTCAATATTATCAAACCTTGTTGTTGATCTCTGGTTTTGCTTTAAAAATAACGTCTCTTCTGTATTATTGTTCTCGCATGTAAAATTTATAAGTATTATAGAACCGAAGTATACAATTCAGATTCATTGGTTTTGTTTGGAACAATTAACTCTTTTTTTTTGTATCAGGAAAAGGCTGCAAGTGATAAAATAGGAGGGGGGCGAAGGAGGGTTTACATGCACGCCAAACACGGAGCTAACATGTGTCACTATTAGGGTCAATACAAATAAACTGAAGGTCTTTTTCTGATTAAATGCTTTATAGAGCCATAAAAGTGAATCAGCATAAAGCTAAGTCTTGCTTGTGTGTTAAGTAGTACTATTATGATACAAATTAGACAAGAATAACTGCATAGTCTTCATCATTACCTATTTATACAGCTGGACATTCTTACTGAATATATATTTATTTAAAAAGGCACAAGTGCAGGAACTCTATTTATGATCACAGGTCTAATACCAGAACCACTACCTTCTATTTATAAATATAGGCATTTAAAAATATTGAAAATTGAGACAATACCAATATAAGCACTAGGGATTGTATAAAAATAAAACTTGTTGCTTAATCTTAAATTTACTGGGAATACAAGCCCTTAGCAGTTAAAAATCTATGGCCTCTGGTTGTTGCTATATGCAATTACCTGTCTGATTTAGGGACGTTAAAGGCCTCGATACGCCCGATCCTGGAGGAAAACCAAGCCAGCAATAGCAAATCTGAAGCAGATTTCCTTTCTTTTTGCTCTTGTTTTATTTTATTATTTTTTCAGTGTTTATGCATTTACATTATATTATGTGACTTTAAACAGCATTGTGATTACACGGTCTGGCATGTGGGGGGGGGGGGGGGGGGGGGGGGGGGGGGGGGGGGGGGGG
>JABJVR010000034.1:5073643-5085723 GCA_025773905.1 Chitala chitala | reverse complement strand
CTTTTACTCTGCACTGCAAAATTACTTTCCTTCGCTTGAAAAGACCTGTTTTTATAACCGTTCTTGTTGACACGTCAGCTTGCTTGCCACACAGGCCAGTGAATGGGCCCATAACTGGCCTTCTCGCCATTCCAACGTATTTCAAACCCCTGACAGACTAAGGGATAAGATGTTCTGAATTAGATTTGAATTACAACCACTAAATACCCCTGTCAAAGCTAATTATGCATGACACAAGCCACGTACATTCAGCTGACTTGGTTCCACAGATGGCACAGGGCTTAAACAAAGACGTGCTCCAAAGGCCGTCCACGTCGTGTCAAAGTAACGCAGGCGGGGAGAGAAAGAGTTCCTGCTCAACAATGCAAATCCACACTTGTTCCTCCTCCTTCACATTGAGCCCAACTGAATATTTGTGCATATCTTAATTGCAACCGAAAAACAAAGTGTGGAGAGTTTAACAAAACACTTTTTTCACCCTTCACACATAAAATTAATTTATGAGAAATATGTAAGTATGGCATTTGTATTTTTAAGTAATTTACTAACAACACTGCTTCATGTTACTGCGTAATAATGAGGTACTACTATAATTCACTATCAGCTGACCATCCCGAATGCAACATTTTATCAAAAAATATGGCATCAGTAATGTCCTTGATAGCATCAGTAAATGCAACTCTGATTTTCCATAAATGAAGGAATAAAACATTGGCCCTGGGTCAAAGGACCTAATTGGGTTCAAAAGTCCAAATGAGATTTATAGGGCTTATAAATGATAGAACCCATGAGAGGCCCTCAGATTCCTGCCAGGTTAGTTTCATGCTCTCTGCTCCAGAGCAAAAAAATGGAAAGAAAATGGGAGGGGGGTATCAGTTCTTTTTTTCCATGACAAGCCGCAGTTCACACAGTAACGCGTCTGCGAAACACGTCCACACCCCAGGGCGCCCCCCCACCCAATACCACCACCCCTACCCCCACCTCCACCCTTCTGAATCTTTCAAGATGTAAATAATTTGGTTTTAGCCAGCTGCCGATGTTTAAACTGGCACACTCAGACACAGTAATTGCAGAGGGAGCGAGTTCTGGGGCCCTTTGTGGATGCTCGCGTGGATAAAAAAAAAAAAGAACAGCTAGAGATGAAGGAGATGCGTTGCATTTTCTCTCGTGGGTGCACCCATGTCCACCACCCCCACAGCTCAGAAAACTGTTCTCCTCTGGTGTCCTGTAAAAAAGGTGTCACCTGCAGAAAGACGTCCTCCCTCATGTCTGCCAGAATCACAGCGAGCCTGGAGTCCTGACACCATCCACAGAGCCAGCCAGAGGCACTTCTGCAATGAGCATTGAGGCTGAGCACTGTGGACTGGGCCAGACACTGCTGCAGCCGACTGCGCTCTTGTACACACTGTGACATTGCCTCTGTGCTCCATGGCTGAGAAGTCCTTGGAAAAATAAACACAAAGAACGTGTGTGTGCCAGCCGCCTATAAATGGACGGTGGTAAATCCTGTTTGACATTTGAAATTACAGGAAACGCATTGCTACAAAATAAAACCAACTGATATGTCGCTGTTCAGCACAGCGTATAGATAAGAAACAATTCTATTGAAGGAAAAAAGTGTCTGTTTATTACAACCACTCTGATTTAGCTGAGAGGTTTAAATTGTAACTTGACTCTTAATCCTGGTCCAACAACACCTCATTATAATCCACAGTGTAATGGCCCATGGGTTTTTAACTGCCTATGAAGCATGCTTAACAAAACTGTTGTTTAGCATTATGCTTGGCAGTTATTATCAAGGGTGGGATTAGGGCTGGATTTGGTTTGCCATAAATACATCACAGCTTCAGCAAATAAGGAAAAGACTGTAATGTATTACACAGAATAGATAGATAAAACTGTCCAAGTCAGAGAAGTAAAAAAAGCAGGCTAATGCTAGATTTTGTGACAGAGCTGTGGAAGGGGTTTGAGAACTGTGCGTTATGCGAAAGAATTTCCAGCTGAGTCTATTTAATCAGGGATCTCAGAATTACAGCTGTCTTAAACGGGCACAACTCAGGAGTGCACTTCAGCGACCGTGTGCTCCTAAGCCACAAATTTGCAGTGTGTCTGTTTCTCAGTTATTAAATGCATAAAATAATGTGAAATGGATCACTGTCTCACACAATTTGCATGTATTAAAAAGCTTTAAATACAGCAATAAACTGACAGCCAATTAAAGGAGGATGTTTGAAAGCTAATTTGCTTCGTTTCACTGAAACGAAAACAGAATTTGTCAAAGAAATTATTTAAATTTATATGCGAAAGTATTGTTGCCTTTTATTTCATAGTTTAAGCTTTCTCACTTGGGTATGAAAGTGAATTTTGTAACCACAGGCATGCAATGTGGAACCGCTGCTGTTAGGAAAGAGTTCTGTCTGCCCATCTGTCAAGCCTGCCTTGTGATGTGTTCTTTGTGTGCTTTCAGTGAAGTCATCCAAGTTGGCAAACAGATCATTTGCATGTCTATACCTTCCCAAATTAAGCCGACAGTGTTTGCAGGAAGTGTATTCACAAACAGAAAAAGAAATGTGAGACTGCAAGCTCTCCTGTTCATCAGGAGTTTATTATACAGACATTGCAGAGTTTGTGTGCAAAAAATGACATCCTGTACAAACAGCTTGTTTTACAACATTTACGCAATTCTGCGTACAGTCTAATTAATCACTTTGTAATGTGTTGTGTATTTTACCACATGAAAATCAACGCAACCTTTCCGCATTTAAGATTGTACATACTAATTTTTTAAGGGGTAATCTGATTCAAGTTAGATGTACAGTATTTACACAAGTCTATTTAACCTACACATCAGCGAAAACAGACCACACATGACAGTGGGCATCACCCATCAATTGAGGGTCCGCTGCCTGTGGTCATACAATTATGATCTTTCCATACAGCAAGAGTACGAGCTCTGTAATGACAGTGTAATTTTAGACTCTGCCTTATTTTTCTTTTAAATTATGCAAAGAATGTGTATTCATATCTGGACCAGACAGGCGCGCTCAAATTTGTCCCAGGTCCTTCAGATGCACAGGGGTTTGCTTTCTGGAAAAGAAAGAACACGAGACATGCGTATCGGATTATCATCAAGTAGCTCGAGATCCCCTGCGTTTTTACAAAAGATTTCGGGTATTAAACCTTTGCTTCAAAGCGACTAATTACGTTAAGTCCTGATTTCATGCCCACAGCTGTGTTGTATTACCAATCATTAGCATCCACACTGACTAGAGGGAGGGAGACACAGAGGCTGATCTTGAAGGTATTGATGTCATTGGCGGCTACAGTGGTCTCTGAACAGTGCCACAGGATAAAAACCCAAAAACTGGTGCAGTTTTCTTTTTCCCCACCATGATCCTGCCCAACCGTGGCACTCTTTAGGTGTGAGAAATGCTCACGGCAGAGAGTAAAATGAAAAGCCGCTAATTTAATATTGTACCTTATGTCCAGCTTTTGAGAGTTTATATAGCTGGAATTAAGCAATGTCCTCCACACCCAACCCTGCAGTCACCCCTCCACAAACACACACACACGTGCACACACACACACCAGCAAACCACACACAATCATGAGTAACAGGCCTTTTGTTGCTGTCGTAGGCTTTGTGGTTCTTTGTAATTTGTGGAGCAAATATGATACTGCTCAGACGAAATGTAAAGTTATCAAATTCTAATTTAAGCAGACACCACAATTGCAGCAGGCTAATATCTGAAGCATACAATAATAATTTTATTGATTTTTTTAAATCTAATTGTATACATCTGCCTGGGCCATATAATTGGAACTTTTTTTTGTAACTGGTGACGTATAATAACAAATTGCCTTAGATTGGCCTCTATTCATGAAAAAGATTAAAAACAGGGATCTCTATTTTGTTTGTAGTTGCACTCTTAGACCTGGCCTTCTTTTGGTTTGAAAAGCAGCTGAATGTACATGACTTGTAAATAGCTAAGAAAAGTTTCCATATTGTTGTCTTTGACTTTCTGATGTTGTATGGTTTACTGTTATTTTAAAACACAAATTCCAATTCTTTTCACCTAATGCTAGATGCTGCCTGGGCTGTGCTTGTGTTCTTGCTCACTGTGGTCACCCTAAGGTCAAAGGAGGTTGCTCCCCCTAGAGACTCAATGTGTTAACTGCAGTGCGCTGCAGGAAACTGTCATCAAGTCAAAGCACCTCTGGCCTGAACAGCCAAGCTCTTGGCCCCTTTCTGTTTCTCTTTACCAGCCACATCGAGGATGAATGACCCTTCCCTCCATTTTTCCTATGTAAACATAAACAGTTCCCCCTCTCCGTTTTCATATGTGCACGTAACTTAACGTTTCCTTGCAGTTTTACATGCAATTGCACATGCTGATGTGGACTTGAAACTCTGAATAAAGTTTACATAAAAATTATTCTAACGCAGGCTGTCATACATTGTTTTGCTCAAAAACATCTTTTATCATTTTTTGTGTTTCTTTTCTAAATTTGTCTCTATTAAATTCAAACGTTGTTACTGCAGCTGTCAGTGGCATTCAGACCCACGCCGGTCCCGCCTGGCTCTTGTTAGTCGTCACGCGCAGCCTTTGCTGTCATAACTGCGAGAAAGCGACAGCTCGTGCGCAGACAGCGCTAAACGACGGCTTGAAGGCCACGAGCCGAACGGTCTCCCGATCAGACTCAGAGGCGCGCGCCCCCTGCGCCTGGCCCTCGGTGCGAGGGGGAGACGTGAAGTCAGTGTTCTTGGCTCCAAGCTATTTCAAAAGCTTTAAAAAACAAGAAAGGTCTACTTCAGGGGTCTGTGTGTCGTGCTGCTCACGCAGAATCAGTCAGCGTTTTCTGCGCGTGCGCCCTTTGAATCAACATTCCTTCAAATACTTAACGCGAACGAAAATGAAAATAATTTTAAAGGTCGCGAGGAAAATCATTGTTTATGCAGCTCGCGCTTCACTGCTTTGGGACTGTACCCCTACTAAAACGATTAACTTCATAAAATTGTGCAATAATACAAATATTATAATAGTAATATTATACTTTGTAATAATACTTAAGTTTTTCCAATAAATTTGTTCCTCTGTTTTTCAGAACGTTAACTTTGCTAAACCTTCGGTCAAAATATTACAGTAATATGAAATTTAATTGTTATTAAAGGTCCCTGCAAAATTATAATAATCATAATAATAAATAAATAAATTTGCTGTTAAATGTGTTGGTATTTGTAAAAAGAAACATAAACTCGATTAACTTTTGTAAGTGTTGAAAGAAAGAAAATGACGGGCGGTTCAATAATATTGCTTTATCTGTCCAAAATTATGTTTAACGATGTTTAAAGAAAAATCTAATCCACGATTTGGTTATATTGCAGACCCTCTATTACCAATATTAGCCCCTAAAAAGAGTACCATTCTTATCCAACTCTACTTGCCTCTCTGTTCCATTGTGCGTGATAATATGTCGTTTACAATTATAGTTACATAAGACATAGACAGCGACTTAAACTACTTATAAATAGTTTTAATCATGTGATTTCACGTTTGGTATGGGTAAAAATACGTACAAGTTTTCAATATGGTTTTAAATATTGGTATTTCATGTAATGCCCTGCACTTTCCAAATTATAATGCGGGGTTGAGCTACCCCCTTAATAATAATAATAATAATAATAATACAGTAAAATGCTGCTGTTTCAGCGTTATATTTAGATTGATTAAATTCACTTTAGGACAGATACACTATACGTAAGGAATCACCTAAAGCTATTGCAATTCGGCTGGTGCAAGAGCATCATCTGTTCTCCTCCTTGCACAGAATCACTTATCTCTGATGTCCTCAATTTATACCGCTTCTACAAACACACGGTCTCCCCTATGCCCCTCGGTAATGTCACCGCACAATGTTCCAGTGCCACGGGCCAAGAGGGTGCCGAGCTATTTTGGAATGAATTGGAGTTTAGGGTAAATATGACACTTAGTATAATAATATAATAGCCACGAATGAATTCTTAAACTTGTTATAGCTGCGGGTCGCCCTGCTGGCAAGCAATTACACAAGTGCTGAGTAACGGGAGAGGAGCTGTGTGGGAAATATTCTGGGAAGCACAACACAGGTGTGGTTAGGCTGATCTGACCACTTCGTTGTCTGTCTGTTTAGGCTGTGTACAAGCGCTACCAAAGTTGGCAAACTATTGTAGGATGGAACATTAGTGAAAAAAATGTATGGGTAATTAACTGCAGATGAAAGGAAGTAGAAACACAACTAATGGTAAATAGATTGCTCATTTAGAATTTTTTAGTCACCGTCTAATTAAATGGTAAATAGGGTACATGGTCTTTTCTGGTCCATTGACTTAATTCCGTAGCAATTTCTTTGGTTCATTTCCTGATCTCCAACACTTGCCTGTCTTAATCAGGCTGTTTTCATTTCTGCATATAGGAACGCAAAGTCTGGCCACTAACTTGCGTTTCGGACAAATACGGTTGTCAGTCTGCTCCAAGTCATGTTGAATTCATTTGCGTTTTGTTTTTTTTTTATTTTATTTTCTCCAGGCATATACGTTCCAGTTTAGTGTAGTAGTTACGGATGTGGATTATGGTTATGGATGCAAACAAAAGACTGGTTCAAGTTTTAGGAATAGCGCTGCCGTTGTACCCTAAGGAAAGGTACTGACCTTTATTTGCTTCAATAAAAATATTCAGCTGTATAAATGTGCTTTGGATAAAACTGTCTGCTGTGTAGCTAAAGATAATTTAACACAATGTCTACAACTACAGAAAACAGTATGAGAAAAAGATATTCATCTCACTGGCCAAGATTTTTAGCAAGATTTGAACAGCATTGAGCAGATGTCACATGAACTGTGACTCAGACAGGCTTCAGTGATACAGTCTGTTTAAGTGGGCAAAGCAAGACTGATTTTTTAATTTATTACAACTATTCATATTACTATCACTTGTACAAAATTGCAAGTGATGCTGTGCTTTCAGTATATGTTTTTGATGGTAAAATACTTCTGTTTCATTAATTCTTTATTTCAATATATCAAATTAGTATAATTAAATTGTTTGAAATTTGCTTTTGTTAGCACTTCTTCAGATACGAAATAAATTTAAAATGATCTTATAATTTGAAATTGTTAAATTATGTATTCAGAAATTTCTTAAAAGGACTGGTCAGTCTATAAAAGTTTGAGTAAAAATATTTCATTTTAAGTCAAAATAAACTAGATTTTGTTTATTGATTGCTTTGACCATTTAGTGAAGTCATTTATGAAGGTTGAGCACAGATCGCTAGGCAACATGTCCAGTTGTGTGCATACATGCCTGTGTGTGTGCGTGCGTGCGTGCATTTGTGTGTACACTGGGGGGAGTGGCTCAAATTTCCAAGAGAAGCATACACAAATGCACAATTTGTGCTCTAAGATTTAAACAGTTCTTGGCTGGGAATGTTGTTTTCATTGATTGATTTATTGAATGACTGGTTGAGGGGTTGATTGTTTACAATACTGCTGGTGCCTTAATGCAAGCTATTGAAAGCCACTGTCAAGGGCATGTGAGAGTCTGTCTATTTGGCTTCACATGCGTGGCGAACTGGTTTGTTTCCTGCAGTTGCAGGGAGGCCAGATTTGTAAACTGAGATGAAATAGATCAGTGGATAATGTTTTAGTTTCATTTGCATGAGGTAGTTGCAGGTGGTGTATTCTGTTATTTTAGTTAGGCAAGAAATGGGGTGCATTGCACTGTAGCGATTCATTATGAGCTGATTCATAAATTCTTGTTTATTTAGCCTCCTAACCCGTTTCATGTGATTTGGGCTTTAATGTTTTGTGCGATAATATTTTAGATATTTTATCTCCCACTGTGCAGCAGCTGCTAAGTTGCTACTAATGTCCCTAACAAGATTGACATTTGGGATAATGCATGCATGATTCAATGTAATTTACTGTGAATGGAACCATGCAGGTACACTACGATATGCACAGTATGTATTGCAATTGTTGTTGATTTTAATTGGTGGCCTGGTGACTCAATGGGTAGAGCACCAGGCTGGGAGGTAGAAGTCCCTCCCAGTTCCTGCTTCAAATCCTAGCCAGGTGTGTCCTTAAACAAGACACTCAGTGCTAGCTCCCCAGGCACCATGTATGGCTGCTCACTGCTCACATCCCCCAGGGTGATGGGACAAATGCAGAGGACAAATTTCTTTGTGACATGTATGCAATGACAATAAAAGCTGCTAATTACTGAGTTCTTGTTTTTCCCTGCTGTTTGTGCCATATTGACTTTAAGATTTGTCAAATATTTATGCGATGTAACTACATGTTAAATTCACCTGTGTCGATCTGACATTTCCTTTGACCAAAACTTTCATTGGAGTGTACATCTTTACGATGATGTGTGTTCAGATGACCTTTGAGTGTGTGCCTTCTGCCCAGTGTGAACGCTGTTTGTTGGGCAGCAGTGTCTGAGTCACTAGTGTTCTTGCTATTTGCTTCACTTCTTTTAAAGAGTAGTCTGCAGATATGCGTGTGGATGTTCCAGGTACTCAGAATTTAGTGTTAGTGCAGTATCAGATGAAGTGCCCAAGAGCAGCGCTGAGAACTTGAGGACAAAGCCTGCTCTTGGAGCATAGACACATTCCAGAAAGTACCCTCAGCAAAAAATTGGCTTTTGAATTCAGGTCTTGGATTTTTACTTCAGGACCTTCTCGTTACCCCCAGCTTACCTCATACGCAAAGGATGCATGAATACATTACGTTCAAGACAAATGGGCTGAGCAGGACCGCGACCCTAAACCACTTTCATCATTCAAATCTGAAGACGGCAAGCGCAACTCGAAGGGCTGTCTGCTGCTGCTCCAACAGGAAATTAACAGGATTGTTCATTAAAGTGTGCTATGCCACAGCCCTTGTTTTCCCCCTGCCTTTGCAGGGACTTCGTCTCAGAATGCCTGAGTAAGGTTTCAGAAAAACACTGAGATCTGGTCCCCCTAGTTTTTCTTCCCCCCCTTCCCCCCATTTTTTCCACCGCAAACACTGTGTGCTATTGTGAAAGAATATTTAATCGATCAATCAACGCAAAACTGATTGCAGTAACATACATGCAAAAATTAAATGGATTTTCCTGCAACAGTCCTGTGTCTCGGTGTGCATGAGATATCAGGAGAAAGTGGAGAGAGCCCTATGGTTACTGATGTTGATCCAAGCTGGAGATAGTTTTGCACTGATGAGGGTTAGGTCTAAGAATGTTCCTAATTGGCAGTGGAAAGCTACACTTTTTAGGGTTAGCAAAATGAAAGTTCAAGTAAATATGGAATAATTTAACATTTTTTTTAGTTTGTGTGTTTATTATTATTATTATTATTATTATTATTTGCTGAGAAATCATGAGAGAATCATCTCATCTGAAATGTACATTGTCATATTTAAGATTTTTATTTAAAAAAATACGCAAAGAGCAGCCCCATTTCAAGCATAAAAATAGAAGAAAACTATTTCTTATGACATTTTAACAAAAATGTTGTTTTTTTACTTAAAGTGACAGTACTCAATTTCTTCACTACATTTACAGTTTTTAGGTTCCTATTTTTGCTTCTGTGAAAGTTATCTGTTGTTGGCTAATTTTCTGCTTTCTGACATGCAAGGTCAAAATGCATACAATTATTTTATATCCTTTTCAGAAACTGAAATTTAACTTCCAAGTTATATTCTGAATATACAGGGGTGGGAAGATTACCTTAATCCAAGTCATTGCTAGAGCTGACACAAAGGATTGGGTGTCATCCTGTTCACAGACCTGAAAGAATAATAGGATTTATGGACTATTTGTTTTAACATCTCATTAACTCCAGACAAGGTGTTAAAGGTTTCACATGGGGGAGCCTGCTGATGTACGTAAGGAACGGTTATCTTCATAAACATCTCTTTCATTGTTTTACTCCATACACACAGACTGTGTTTTATACAACACGAGGAAACTGAAACCTCAGGGTGCAAATTGAACGTACAGCTTTTATAAACAGTCATTTCATTGCAAACCGTTTTGCCTAGAACAACACACTTTACAGCTGGTCTGGCTCGGTAATGTGAACTCGATTAATGTTTTTGACAATACAGTCCGCAAAAAATAATTTGGCATTTAGCGCTGTGTTTCTGTTAGTGACCTAACTGGATCAGGTCAGACGTGGAAAAAGCTAATAAATCATCCTAAATCTTACCAGTTTTATTTACTGGTGAAGGTTTAGGTCTTGTTGTCATTAACCTCAGCTTTATAGTTAAAACATTATCTAGGTGTATCAAAAGTTGAGCGCACACCTGAGTAGGTAAATGAAGGGTGAATGATTTTGTAACTTGTTCTGTGTTGCCCCCTAGTGGGTAAATTGAACAAGGTGAGGAAGAAGGCCTATGCCAAATTATTACCACTATATTCCTGTCAGAGAACAAAGTAGTTATACATTATGTTAATTCTCTGCTAAATTTAAATCAGTTATCAAATATAAACATGCATGTTTAAAGCATTGAACAGATGGGAGTAACATTTAGTATAGCCTGGTTTTTAAACAACTGTTTGAGAGGGCAGTGAGCTTTGGTGAACGGTGGGTCTAAAGCTATTACTAGTCATTACACACGCTGATTAAACCACTGATCCCTGTGTGAAGGCGAGGCAGCTCCACAATCAACTGATTTTCTTCCCTTTCAATTTCAATTTGGGAGGGCAACCTTCTGTGGTCTGCCCCCCTCACGCCCACAGAGGTCCTGGGGAACTGGATTTGATTACATGTGAGGAACCGCAGGCCCGTGGCCGCATTGAAAGGCCAGTCGTAATAACCCATCTGTGTGCTGTGCATTGTAATTGTCAGACTGCAGCACAGCCCGAGTCCCCAATGAAAAACGAATGTGGAAAAAATAAGAACTGTGGACGAGCGGGCGAGAGAGAGAGAGAGAGAGAGAAAGAGAGAGAGAGAGAGAGAGAGAGAGAGAGAGAGAAAATGGTGAGAGAGCAAAACAAAATGGCTGCCACATTGCCACAGGCTGAGAAAGAGAAAAACAAGACGCAGAGGGTAAAAGGCCAAGCTGTGTAAGCAGGAGTGCTGAGTGACTGACATTTTAGTACCGGCAAGGGACACGCGCTCGCGAGGTCAGCGAGAATCGGCGAGCTAATGAAGAAGCATTTTTATTTGCCATCTCCTGGCTTTCACAGCACGAGGAATAAATGGCTTCAATGACAAGCACCAAGTCTGCACACTGTCAACACAGGTTGTAAGTCATTCACCCCCACTCCTATGCCCCCACAGCCCTGTGCCCCCACACCAGCTCCCTACACCAAACCCACCCTCTTTTGACAAATCAGAATAGCCAGATCAACAGCAACAGATGGAGCCGCTTACATTCCTCTTTTCAAAAAGTTTACCTTTTTCCCCTCAATTTCTCCCTTTCACTTCAAGTCAGTTTCTGCTTTAACTGTATATTGTTGCTCTATATATTTTTTTTGTATATATTGTTGCCCTGTATATCAGGGCCCTGTATATTGTTACTCTGTATATTTTTACCCTGTATATTGTTGCTCTGTCCATTGTATCCCTGTATATTTTTACCGTGTATATCATTACTCTGTATATTGTTGCCCTGCATATTTTTACCGTGTATATTGTGGCCATGTATAACTTTGTTCTGTATATTGTTGCCCTGTATTTTGTTGCCCTGTATATTGTTTCTCTGTATGTTGTTGCCCTGTATATTGTTGCCCTGTATATTGTTTTTTTGTATGTTGTTGCCCTGTGTATTATTGTCCTGTATATTGTTTTTCTGTATGTTGTTGCCCTGTATGTTGTTGCCCTGTATATTGTTTCTCTGTATGTTGTTAGCCTGTATATTGTTGCCCTGTATATTGTTTTTCTGTATGTTGTTGCCCTATATGTTGTTGCCCTGTATATTGTTGCCCTGTATATTGTTTCTCTGTATATTGTTACCCTGTGTATTGTTGCCCTGTATATTGTTGCCCTGTATATTGTTTCTCTGTATATTGTTACCCTGTGTATTGTTGCCCTGTATATTGTTGCCCTGTATA
>JABJVR010000034.1:5051928-5073543 GCA_025773905.1 Chitala chitala | reverse complement strand
TTTCTCTGTATATTGTTACCCTGTGTATTGTTGCCCTGTATATTGTTACCCTGTGTATTGTTGCCCTGTATATTGTTGCACTGTATATTGTGTCACGGTATATCTTTGTCTTGTATGTTGTTGCCCTGTATATTGTTGCCCTTTATATTGAACACATTTAGGGGAAGAAGCCTATGACAGTCTGGTGATCTTGGGCGGCTTCTCTTTCCCATTCTGCCCCAGGGTCTTTCAGACCCAGGGTTAAATTCAAGGCTTCTGGAGTGCTAAAAGCTCTAGAGACAACTTTCTATGGTAGTGTTCAGGGCATGCCCTCTGCAGTGTCCTGCCCACTGGGGGACTCTTCAGTCTAGCAGCTGGGAGAAAACCAGGAGTATTCAAAAAAAGGAATGGTGAGGCTACATTTTAAAGCATGTTGTTTCTTTTTTTCCATGCAGAATTGTTCATTCAGCCTGTGTATACAGTGTGTGTGTGTGTGTGTGTGTGTGTGTGGTTCCTGCTAGGGTCAGGGGGCAACTGTAAATGGGGGCCATTTTGGCAGGTTGGTAGCCATACTTTAATATCTACCATGTGTACCAAAATTTATCACAGGAGGATTAAAGTATATAGTGCTTGTTTAGGGGGAGAAATACTTTAAATGACCAGTTTAAGATATGAAATCGATTTTGAAAGTAATTGTTTATTATTGTAATGATCTAACTACCAAAATGCAGTGTTTATAAAGATTGATGGGCTGAAGAGTTTCAAACTGAGAGGAAAAGACTTCACTATTTCAATTTCCTTCTCTTTGCCAAGAGCTGAAACCACCATGGTAATAGTTTAAGTATAAAATGGAATAAACACAACATAAATCAAAACACAGTCACATTATGGCCCCAAAATGCTTGTAAACCAAGGGCAGATCCAATCTCTTGGCAGTGATGTCATAATGAGGTCACAGCCAGCCTGTTACCCAACAGCCCCCTGCTTTCCTTGACCTTTGACACAGAGGGTGAATATTAAATTCCTGCCAGCTCATTTGTAATGCAATGCCAGATCATGCCTCACATTTCAGGTAACAAAAAGTCTAACTACGTCCAAGACATTAGGAAAGATCATTTTCGTTACTTCAATTTTTAAAAGAAAGAGAGAGAGTTGGAAATTTGAGCCAGCAATTAACAACTGTTTTTTTCTTTGACCAGTGTTTTCTAGTGGAAACTTAGCTACAATATTTACAAATAAACATAAATCAAAGTTGTCACTAATTTACAAATGGGTAAGAATAAATGTTTCTGTCACAGAAGTACAGTATATTAAAATGTCATATTCATAAGAAATGACAGCTCCGTGTAACATTACTTGTTTTTACCATATGACACACATCTCTGTTACAGTTTAACTTTGAAGCAAAACAAAGGCAGTCCTGTCTCTAGTTTTACTTGTATGGACTGTCTGAAAAGAAAGAATGGAATGTATAATTTATTTTTATATAGCACCTTTCACAACAATGTGCCTCAAAGCGCTAATAATCAGGTGATTTCTATATTACAAAAAAGTTTTTAATTATTATAATTTTTTTTACATTTAACCTATTATAAAGCCTGTTTGCATATTAAACTGTCCAAGTATTCTTTTTTTTAACTCTTTTATTAGAGTTACATTTGAAATGTATGTGATTTTAATAATACAGGTTTGATATTAAACATTTTAATTTTAATATTACTGTAATGTTTTTAATATAAATATTCTCTCACTGTAATATTTTGTTTAATTTCAGTGACTAATTGTAAAATTAAGGACTGCTAAATTCCCAGTCAGATAACTTTACACAACTCTTTTGCAAAACATACATATACTGAGCACATATGTAGGTTTGCAATTAACATTGACACTGAACACACTGTGTTCCTGAAAAACACATGTATTGTACAGAGTACATACATACTCTATGATTGCAAAGCACATATACACTGAACAGACACTGTGTTTCTGTATGCGCTCCTTGTAAAAGTGATTTTTTTTTTTACCAACTACTTAATGTGTTATCAGTATTGTATACAATAAACTCATTAGTACTGAAATTATATAAATAATTGTACGAACTGATCTTAATAATGGTGAGAAAGTGAAAATAGCACGATTATTTTAAGTGATGTAACAGATGAAACTTATATATACTTAAAAATTCAGTTACATTTTAATTTTTGTCATGTCAAATGTATGAAATTTTTGCGAATAAGATTTTATAAAAGATGTAAAGCAGGTCATCCTCAGTAGAACGTACATATAAAGGACATCCTCCACATTACTCAGTCACAATAGCTTTAATTCCTACCATTTTATGGGCAAACCAATACCATTAGCAAGTTTTTCCTTTCCTTACTTTTTCCCAAAATAAAATTCCTATGTCCTTTAAAAAAAAAAAACACCTGGTGCATTTGCAAATGAAACACGTTCGAGGACTTCCTTACTGCTTGTGTGCAATCATGCAGAATGGGAGATATGGAATTGTTTTTCATTTTCTGTTGTATGTGTAAGTGGGCTCATTACTTGGTTGAATGCTTGCAAAACTCCCTCTAATGACACCCAGCTATCCATGTAAATTGCAAGTTATTCAAAGATATTGCCGGTTGGTTTCAGAAGCTGAGAGTCGTCCCTTCTTCTGTAGTCTCTATATATTTGGTTAGTGTTCCAAGTTTCCCGTGAGTGTAGAGCAGCTTCTGACTTCTTTGCTTGATAGATGGGAAATGCAAAAGGTCTGAACAATTTAATCATCGTTTTTCTGCTTCTCGGAAGCACTTTTAGAGTGGGTAATTTTCCATTGTAAATTCTGCGCACTCTTTTGGAATTTCAAAGGGTTATGGAATATCTGCTCACACTGGCAGAGTCCCTGTTGGGATTTGGAGCCGTGATCCAGAGGTGCTCTAGCCCACATATTACATATAGCTCAAGTATTAGTTCAGTCCACCCAGTGTGCATCTGACTGAAATGTTTTTGTCATCAGAACAAGTTTTTTTCTCTAGATCACCAAAACTTCAGAATGAAACATGTAAGTGAAACTGATAGCATTTTCAAAGAGTTTCCAACAATAAACTTTTTACGTTTCATGAATGGTGGTACAGAAATGCAAGGAAAACCATGTCTTTAGCTGGCATATTTTAAAATTCTTAATTTATAAAGAAACAAAATTCTTCTATGAGCAGTGTATAATGGGAGTGCCAGGGAGGAGTCTTACATTATACACAAGGCTGACAATGGTAGTGGAGCAAGGGTTATAGTAAGGTTAGAGGTCAGACCTGTGACAGGCTCTGTCAGTCATGTTGCAGATGAGTTAGTGTACAGTGGCCAGGTTCCATCACTCTACATCACTGAGAATGTCTGCCTACTGTGTGCTCTGTTTCTGGAGAGATGTCTCTCCTGAAAGCCTTTAGCAAGGGAATTGGAGTGCTGGTTTTTGTTGTTTCTTGAAGCCACCAGCAGATGTCATACCATCCTGAATGAAGGAGTCCTGTCTATGTGTCATCATTAGATGTCCACACTTTTCTCTGAAACAATATGGAGCAGCATAGAAATACCCAAATTGCAGAATTTGTTCTTCCAATCTTTTGCTAGGAGTAAGAAACAGCATCTAGCAATGCTGATAAAAGCATAATATGTGGGTCTTCCTGTATCTGTAGCTAGTAAGCAAGCAGTTTGGGACGTGGTAGACAGCAATAGGTTTTTTTAATGAAAACAGTTGTCTGTTGTACATTACTTGCTTGACAATTCTCTCTACACTACTACAGTACTATCTCTGAACAAATCATCCTTGTGCTAACTTTCATAAATGTACATTAATGACTGCTGGTTGACTTTTCAGACAGTAATTTATAAGTGGTTTTAGACTGATTGGATCCAGTCAAAAGCTTAACTTGCAGGACTTATAGACACATGCAATAAGAAAAAACATAAGAAGGACAGAACACTCCCTCTAGTGGAAAGGATTAGAACTGCCAACCTCTGAAACATGAGTTTTGTGTATTGTATTGAACAGGCTTGAAACTGATCTGAAATGCAACAACATTATAGCTGAAAGAACAGCTGTCTTTTCTGTTATGAGCTGTCAGTAAAGTTTAGCTGGGGTTTGAAGATTTAGTGCCCAACAAGAATACTGAATTTTAGATATACTTGTGAATTTATCCTGTATATTTGCCCCATGCTTTAAAAATAACGTTAACCTAATATTTTTGGGTCTTCTTAACTGGAGCTACAACCCATGCAAATGTATAAAAAAGGTATCTTTATATTTACTAATTTATGTAATTAATTCTGCAGGACTTTTAACAAGCTTCCAGAATGCTTGAAACAAAATGCACCTTGTAATTTCTTGTGCCAAATGTTAATATGGCACAAAATGTTCTGAAACACGGTGGGGAGGGGGGATAGAGCGAGTAGAGCTGTCATTTGCCTGAAACCCACGCACAAGCTGTTAAAGAGGACAGATTTCAAGTCTCTGTGGAAACAGAGGGAACTGCCACTTTGCGCTCATGTGAAATACACTTAATACACAGTTCACTTAGGCAAAGCCAAGAAGAAGGAACCAAGTTATTGAACTTGAAACCTTGTTTATTTTTCTCCTCCGTTCTTTGTTGTTCAGTTGTTTGACATGCATGTGCATGTATGCATGGTGCATATAATTACCATAAGCCTACATCAGATACCATCCATGTTTAGTGTAAAATACAAAGTACTTTTAATAATTTAAACCATATTATTAAATATTGAACATAATTACTGAGACTTCTTTAACTGTTGACAGTGGAGTTGGGACGTACACCTGCTGATGACAGAGCATCCCCTCTTGCTACAGCTTTAGAACAGTCATTGGCTGAATAACCAAATTCAGAAATGAAACCTAGCTGTGAGGTTGGAACTCTATACACCTAAACACAAATTTATATTAGAAACCAATTTCATTAAAATGTTTTTTTTTTCTTTTTCTGAAAGTCTAACTACAGAAACTATACTTTTGTTATGAAGCAGTAAGAAACAAACTGAGTGTGTTGGAGAACACCTGTGATAGATTGAGGAGTTCCACAGTGGCACTGGAGTCAGTGTAGAGGCACACAGGGGGCAAAGGGAAAAGGACACAGTTTTGAACAGTGTGACTCACACAGTCAGGCACAATGTGTGTGGGAACAGCAGTGGGGTGGGGGGTGGCTCATGGGCCAGTCTGTCCCCACATTCGAAGGAGTATTTATTTATGTGCTATACATCATCTTATTCCAGCTGAGGGCCAGCAAAAAGCCAAGGGCCTTGTGACCGCACGGACCACCTCGCTGTGGAACGTGCGGCAGCTGACACCCATGGTTTGGGTTAAATCTTTCCGGAAACGCGTCGACGCTCATTACGTCTGATTGGATGAAGTGTTTGGGTTCAGAGGAAAAATAGCGATGGCTGTAATCACTGGGATCGCAGTTTTGTTTACAGCACGCTCATTTTCAGGCTCCAGAAGTTCTGAAGTTAATTTGGCTGTCATGTCTCCAAGCATTCAGAACTGAAGTAAACGCAGCCAGGCTCCCACACCTGCGGTACAGTGCGTCGAGGGAATAAGACCTAAACATTTGTGTCTTTTGTGAACCTCAAATCTGCAATTTAGAGTAATTTGTCAATACAGATGAAACATTGAAAGCAAAACGTGAAAACCGTCTGCGACTCTCACGCGTTGTGTGTTTGGTTCTCTCCCACTTTGGTTCTTTTCCAGTGCCTTGTATCAATCAAGGCATTGACCAATCAACATGTTGATAGCTTTTGTTTAGCATGACCTTGATCTGCAGACATTAAGCATGTTGCACAGGGATGCAAGGTGATGTCATTGTTCTGTGTTGGCTCCGCCCCACGCAATCCGTGAATTCTAAGTGTATAGTGTTTATTATGACCCGGTTGTGGAAACAAACAACGCATGTGTTTGACCTTGCACAGACTGGCCACCCCTAACCCTGAATTTCATTTCAACATATCCATGGATGTAACAACCTTGCAGCGATGCAAAAACAATGCCGCCACGACAGAATGTAGCCCAGGGGTGTACGGGATGTCTTTAATCAGAGCTGGATATGAGGTCTGCAACATGCCAAGGCTTATAGATCTGTATTGTTAGGAGGCCCCAGATCTCTAGCTACACTCTGCCCATAATCAGCTACTATGTTGCAAGTGTTATACAAATCTAAATATATAAATATTTTTAAATTCACGACCGTATTCTTAGTTGTGGTCAATAATCCAGCACTGGTATAAAATGTTTTAGCTGTATTTTGGTGTTAGGTCAGTCATCTTGGTATTTATATGTTGATGAATATTAGCAAAATCGATTTTCTTTGGCTAATGTCTATTGCATGTTCAAACCACTTTTTCTTTAACTGTATACCTATTTAGAAATTAAATTAGGGCTTTGTTGCATTTCATGGTAATTAGGTCTTTATTAATGATGTATAACTATAAAGTTAGAATATGTGACACTATGTTGAGACGACAACATCTAAAACTCAGATACGAATGTATTTAAATCAAAAGCATGGTACAATTGTGTGTGTAAAAGTCTTTAATGGACGATATTTGAGTGATGCTAGGATTACATGCATTTTCACAACAGTAAACAATAGCAGCGGTCATTAAGTTTAGTGTGTTCGTTCACACTTCCATCCACTGGGTCTGCGTCGTGTGCTTTAGGTCACTTGCCTCAGTTTGCTTATCAGCAGCTAAAAGAAATACACATTAACGCCAGGTGAGAAAATGTTTTTTTTTTTTTTTGCTGGTCGCTGCATTCATATTCATTGGCAAAATAACCGTCCATTAGATTTAATAGCCGCCTTCCTCGTTTACTCAGAAGAGACAGCTATAGGAAGCACACACTTCACTCTGGCCCCCACCTAACTAACTATTCTGTAGGCTCTATTTTTGCTCCTGTTTCCAACCAATGAGATTCAGCATGATTCCAAACCACCACTCCCAGGATTGCTGTGCACTGCTAAATAATAAACTTCATACTATAAGACATAAATACTTACAAGAACAATAGAAAGCAATGCAAAAAAATCAAGCAGCTTCATGCTAGTGGGATGCAAACATAGAATCTATGCACCTCTCTGCATATATTTTGACAACTGTAAAACATAGTTTGTCAGCTAGCATTTAGTTAATGAATTATTGCCCTAAATTTATCTTCTAAAATGCTGTATTCCCACCTACAGGAATGGCACAACACACAGCAAAACTGTATACGTTCTTTTCTGCTATTATAAAACTAAGTTAGCACAAATGCAAATCAAGTCCAAGGCTACACAAAACAGCAAAACAGAAACTGTGTATCTAAACGGATCATTTCCAGGACAAAAACACTTTGAAAAGCATCATGACTCATACACAGGCATATGAATTAGCTCCTCAACAATAAGAATTTTACTTTGCACTGTCTACCATCTCTATAATGCATTAAATGCATTAGTATTGTGTGTAACGCTGCAGTAATCCATTTAACAAGTCATTAAAAGGATTTAAGACTGGACGTGTAATGGACACGTTGCTTGTACAGTATATGTCCTCTAGGGGTCACTGCTCACATGAAAATTTCATGCAGCATTTACAATATTTTATGGTACAACAGGTACCACTACATTTCTGTTCTGAACCAAAATTAATGCCCATATGGGCAGATCTAATCCGACTTGAATCATACCATATGTAGGGGAGCATTACTTGTGGGTATTTGCTTTCTTTCTTTTTCTTTATACCTTGTTAGAATGCTGGAATGCAATTGGTTGTTCTTCACATTTGGGGGGAGAAAAGTGTGAAATTGATTTCGCTTCTTGTTCCTGTTTGCATGTTTGTGATTGCTTATAGGATGTCAAATTAACAGGCACATCTCAACCAAGAGCCTACACCCTAATTAAGTAAATGGTAACAGCATGGTGTGGGGGTGTCTCAACAGCAAACAAATACATTTTCTATAAAACTTCAATAATGCAGTCAACTGTAAAACACTGATTTAGACTAATTATGTTATCTTAAGAGCCTCTGTCCTATAAAAGGCAGAAAAATAACATGGAAGAATATTGAATTTCTCCAGATCATTTTATTGTGGGCACTGAAGTTTTATCATGTTGACTGTGTTGTTTTAAACTATGAATCTTTCTCGCAGAATTAAATCAGAGGTAATCTTATAATATTTCCGTATTCACACTTCAGCACATAACTAAGCAAGCTTGCAAACACCTTATGAACACATGAAGTGCCATGCTAAAGGCTCACCGATTTGACAAATCTGATGTAGTCAGTTGTGATGTACCAACAAACTAATAGAATCTGTGTAAACACTGTCTTAGATGCAAAAAAAAGATAATAATTGAGAAACAAATAATTGCCAGTTATTCTGTCCGCACAATGTACTGGTCTTTCTTGAAAGAAATGCGCCATACACACATCTTTTTACCACGTCGCAGATTAACGCACATGCACTGATATCAACCATACAAACGTTAGCAAAACACCTAAAAAGTATTTTTCAGAACATAAATATGCACACAGGTATGCATAATGTTCTGCCAGTAAAACATGTACTGTTCCCATAGGTCAACTCATATCCACATCCTTGATTTATCATGTGCAACTGATAAAAATCAACATCCGCCATGCTGTTGGAATGGTGCAACAGACATCTTTTCTGGTATTAACACAATATATACTGTAGGTATGACAAGGCAATAGAACGTACCCAAGCGTGTATTAGGACATGCACTTCAAAATTCAATGGTTAAGCGTTCAATCCTCACTCTGGAGGGAGGGAGGACTACACTCAAGTCGCTTCAGCTTATTTAAAACTGAAATGGCAAAAGAACTTGGTGTTCAACAAATTATACAGTTTCAATTAAAACTGAGCATCATGTGAAAATGCTTTCGCTAGGTCATTAGCAATGCAAAGTCTGTAATTATGTTCTCATTATGAATAACGAAGAACATGTGGTCAGGCACTCCTTTTCTGTGCGCAAACATTACTGAACTGTTATCTTTAACAAAATATAGAAATATTGCATTTGTTTGGAAAATACCACTTTTCACAATATGAAAAATTAAATGTAGGATCTTAAAAGCAGGTCAACAAATTTGAAAACGTGAGAGAAAAATAAATCCATAATCCTAACACATTAAGAAAAACATTTTACTCCCTTCCAAGGATTTATTAATTTAAGCAGATATACAAACACTAGCATTATTAATAAAACAAGTTAAGCATTTCAAATATCCATTCTATACAGTGTCACCTTTATACATGTATAAACCATCAACATAAAATCAAACTACCCTGCAACGTTTTATTTTCCATAAAATATATAAACCTTACTTTTCCACATATCAAATATCTAACGTAATTCTCAAAGATTATTTCTTTGCAAAGCAAAAAGCCAACGGCTCAAGGCCAGCCTGTCAGCATTTTAATTACTGAGTCTTTGGCCACTCATGCATTAAAAAAGTGCAAACAACACTTAAGCACACAGGGTCTGAGGCAGACCTTCCCTCTGAGACTGACGTACACCTGAGAAATCCCTCTGAAACGCGTGCGCGCAAACACACACACGCACACACACAAAATCAGAGCCTCTGGCTGGGGTACACAAATTTACTTGTTAGCATAAAAACTCAGATGGCCAGCATAGGCGTAATGCAAACTTCAGTCCATCCATTTGGTAAAGCAATATTTACAAACACAAATCTTTTTTGACACATTAAAGTGACTCTGTGACACACAGTTACATCCTTTTCATTGGGAACGCAAATGACAAAGGAAAATAAATATCCAACATTCTTCTAAATCAGAGTCAAAATCTGAGCATTTTATACAGTCTTACCCTGCTGAAGAGAAGCCAAATTTCTGCATTAAAAAACAAACTCTGCTGGAACAAACACTCCTTATTGTGCTTTTAAGAGACCTCACTTAACCTCCAAACAACCCTTAAACAAACCAGACACACGTGTGTGAACCCATATGTCAGCAAGCACTCCAAAATGGGGGGGGGGGCAGGGAGCAATCATGCAGTGAGGCGGTTCAAAGCGCCCCGGCATGCTCCCCTCACTCCTCCAGGTTGAAAAGAAGGAGGCGCAGCAGAGCATGTGGGTCCATCTGGGGCAGAACGAAGACGCAGTAAAGCAGGAACCAAAGGAGGAGAAGCAGGCGCAGCTCTGCTGCAGATTCGCCACAGGGGGGCACCGGGGACACCGAGCATCTCCGCTTGCTCCTGTAAGAGAGATGGTGTGTTTTGAGGAAGAGCACTGCAGCGATGCAGGAAGCAAGCTTAACACTGCATGTGCAGCAGCCTTACGGGACCTACACCGCGTACGTGCCTAAATGTCAGCGCCCTGACACAGCACAGCTTAAATAAGAGCAATTCAAAACAGGTCCTTCGATTACGCTACACTGCAAGTCACAGGCCTGGACGTCTTTCCACAACCATGATGTTAATGCAGTCAGACCACATCTCATTATACAGCATTTTGCTCCTGGGAATGTGCCCCTGGAACCAAAAATGATGCAAATCATCTCGTGCTAACTCACTTTATCATGAAAATTTAATTTTTGAATAATTTGTTTTGGAGAAAATATTTAAATTATGCACACATACTGTATCTACATTATAGACACACATGCAGGATTTTATAGTACTGAAAATTAATGCTGTTATACATCCTTTTTTGATTTTTATTAGCAGCATACTGTATCCTGCGAAACATAATACACTGTGTATGAATTAACACTTTCATTCTTCAAAACATCAAATAATAGTAAGAAATGTTCTTAATGCATACATCAGGACAACCTTCATACACTTTACACTCAATCAGCAGAATTAATACCACCTAAAGCAAGAGGACTGGAGAAAATCCTTGCAGACTCGTGCCTGAAAATAGGCTGGGTTTAAATTGTCACGCATGCATGCACAGAGCTGTGAATCTGCAGTAAAAAAAAAAATCTAACACGCAGGATGGGAGCACGCTGACCGCCCACCTATTCCAGAGCTCTCCATCTCCTCTTCACGCAGAGCAGACATTAAAGCCACAGCGTTGATCTGTACCCAAGGCCTCCAAACCAAAGCGAGAACGCCCACTGGTTCAAAGGATGAGCCCAGCCCACTTCTACCCCTAACCATTCCTTAGAGTGACGACGGCAGAGGCTGCACAAAATAGCTGATACTGCGACACAGAGTCACACTTTGGACACCCTGCGGTTATTATTTTAAAGCAAGACAAGACATCATGGTAAATTATGAGTTCATGTGCTAAATTCCTTTGCTTACGAGTCCTGTTAAACCGAAAGGCATCAAACAGAAATCCTTCAGAGCTTTAGTGCTGATGTGCCAACTGCCAGCATTGCCCTTTGGGCTAATTATGGAGCCTGGGTACCTGGGTGTGGCCTCTGCACACTCCCCCGAAGCCTTGATGCGAGCACACGGATAAGAAGCTTCTGCTCCTCCAGATCTCCCCTCCACGCCCCCAGCCGTGTTGTGGAGCCTCTGGGGTCCAGTTTCCACTCCAGCAGCCTGTTCCTGTCGGGCCTCCTGCTGCCACTCCTGGGGGGGGCATTATTTGCAGTTAAAACACACACACGCTCACGCACACGCACACGCACACCACCAGCTGGGGTAGAAGACACTGTCAAAGAGCCAGTTAAAAAAACACATTTCCAAAAATGTGTGGCATATAGGAGAATGTCCTCCTGCTATGAGAAACACCCACAGTCAGAACTGATTATACAGTGTCGCACACTGCGCTAGTCAGTAGCTCTAATTACACAGTCTCACCAGTATAAAGTATATACACACTTGCATGGCACACACAATTACATTAAAGGTGCAGAATATACTGAGTCAGGGGCTGCACACAACTTGGCACAGCTTTATTTGCGTGGATTTAGCCATCGACAAGCTAACTCTCTGGGGCAATCTCTCAGTGGCCACTTCTAAATGGATGCATTTGAATGTATGATTGATGGTCAGTTTCTGCCACATGTGAAGAGGAACGTCCTGAATATGTAAATGGAACGTTCTAGTTTCGCAGCTGCCATAAATACCATCCATAGCTCTGCGCAATCATTAACTATTCATTCCAATCAGAGTCCATGTCCAAACGTAGCTCTCATACTATACATACATATGTGCGAAGCGTTAACATTTCCTTAAAACCGCTGAATTGTATAAATGCTTGGTTAATGTATTTTTGATGTAACAAAATATAAAAAGTGTTGCTGTGGTAAATGACAGCTTCATCTTTCGCACCAATGCTGTGATGTATCTGACTCACATTTAAAAACGAGTCATTCTTGACAGCACTTGGCTGTAATAAGACCCAGTGCTGAGTTACCTCTCTGCCAGGGGAGCAGTCCCAGCTTCTGGGAGGGTTCTCTGACTCCAAAAGGCCGTTCAGGTCTGCAAGCCTGTTCTCGGGCAAGTTGTCAATGTCAGTGTGGTACGTGGAACCAAGATCTCCCACATCACACTCTCCGGACTCACCCCTGAGGTCAGGTTTGGCAGTGACATCCTTACAAGTGCTTTCATTCATGTCACGGGAGATGGTTGTGTCGTCAATCTTCTCACCAGGCGAGGTGGTATCAGGTGCATTGGCTATGATATTTTCTAGTCCATCCCCAGGCAGAAAGCTACCATCAGATTTGCTAGATGTGTTGTCAAGAAAACTATTGCACAGTTCATTCGATTTACAAACACTGACGGTCTCACTATGTGTGGCCCCATCAGCTGCAAGTTCATCTTCTTCTACTGGATCCATTTCCTCACTACCCTCTAAGGCAGTATACACAAGTGCAGCATAATGGAGATCATCATACAAAGAAAATGTGTGGTCGTGATCCTGGTTTTTATCCTCCACACCAGAATGAGGGTTCACATCCACCAGACTTAAAATATCCTGGTTCTTGTCTTGTACAGAGTTCTGTCTTAAGTGTTCCTGACCTTCTAAAAGATTAAGGTCCTCTGAGTGTTTTGTGGCTAGGTCAATGTTCTGGCTCTTGTCCACAATTTCAGAGTTATCCTGGTCTTCAGATTCAGACTGAGGAGGTTTGTGGTTCTTGTCCTGGATCTTGTCCCATATCTTACACTGACCTTCAAAGTGATGTTGGTCCTCAGACAGCATGTCCGTGTGTGTTACAGGGAGATCCTGATCTTCGGGATAGCTCTGCTCCTGACAGCTCTCATCTTGTTTCAGACCCCAAGCCTCAGCACATTGGCTAATCCTTTCCAGTCCCATGTCGGCTCCAGAAGGCAAGTCAGTGATGAGATCATTCAGCTTCCTTGTGGTCTCCGTCTCATTCACCCCAGATTCTAAACCCACACGTGAGTCTGGGAGGATTTCAGCCTTTTGTGTTTCTTCGCACAACTGTGAAAGCAACTGTTTAGTGTCGCCCTTCTCCTGTGACAAGAAAATTTCCTTGTCCTCCGACTTAGTCTCAGGTCTGTTTTCCTCCATTTTCTGAAGAACATCTATTAACTGTTGCTCTTCAGGGAGTTCTGTAGCTGATGGATTGGCCGTTTCAACGTTCTGTGCCATAATAATTGTAGAAGTTTCTAAACTACATTTCAGCGTATCCTGAATTTTTTCTGACTGGGTCTCGGTTTCTTTCTTGTCGTCATTCAGATCCAAGATATACTGAAATGCATCTTCCTCCTCTAAAGAAAGCTTAGAGTGTGTCTGAAAACTATCCATAGAGCTTTGAGATATGATGCCTTCATCTATGAACAGTTCTTTTAAAACACTGTCTTCTTTGACTGTCTCCAACGCTGACGGTTCGTGACCTGTGGCTTCGAAGCCCGTAGTCTCCCCAACAGGAGAAACTGGGCATGTGGAGTCGTTTGATAAACCAGGACTGTCCAGTAAGGGTGTCTCGCTTGTCATTTCACTCCAGGAGTCTGGTGAATCAATGGCTGAGTCCACAGTGGACGGCTGGGGTGACACAGGCTCCGCCTCTTTTCCCAGGTCCAGAGGTCGTTCGGGTACCTTCCTTGACACTGGGCTCTCCCTGTCATCAATATGAGCATTTCGTGGTGCACTCTCATCTGCTGGAGAGGTTTGCTCAGAGTTATCAGGAACAGAGGAGATGAAGATCTTAGGCGGGGGCGGGACCGACTCTTTCCTTACTATGCGCGGCCTGGGTCGTTCTCTGCGAACCCCATTTACTGCCACGTGGTCCGTTCGAGTGGTGGCACTGCTTGACCAGTTGTTTCCCTCCGCATCTACTGAAACTTCCTATCAATGTAAAATCAAGCTGTCAGTGATCATTTCTACATGCGTACCTTCAGAAATAGTACCTCTGTAACTTCTCATTCTCTCACCTGGTTGTATCCTGGGAAGTGCTCCAGGAACTGAGCGACGTAGGTGATAATGGACTGTTCATCCGGTGTGCTAATCATCACATCTACAAAAGGACCAATTATTTATATCAAGTTTGTGAAACAGATGACAAGTCTGATATATACCATACCATACTGCTGTCCAATCCTGTGGTTAACCGAACATTTCTGAAGGTTTGGGAGAACTTGAACATGTTCTCATGCCACTGCTCTACCATTCTTACCTTCTGGCTCCAGCAGACGTGCAATGCCAAGGCTATAATGTGCAATTCTAAAAGCATCCTCTATGTTCTGTCTGGGTGTTCTTAACCGCGCCTTCCTCATGTCCACCAGGCTCGAGTCAATGGACTTGATGACTGCCAGGAAGGCTAGACCAGTTGTCCAGCTTCTTCCAAAGTCCTGCACAACCACACCATATCTGTAAAAACAGGTCCAGTCGGTTACTGTCTCATCTTTATGGAAAGTCACTTTTTAATGAAATGTCACAAAAAGTGAAAACAGTTGCTACAAGTATAAATGACATCTGTACTCAGACAGTATTGTATTAAATAGATACGATTTTTTAGTCAATAACCTTTCAAACTTGCATATAATAATGCCTAAATGTCTGTCTGTTCATTGTTACAGTCCGTATATCTGATTACGTCATAACAGTTGATCTGGCGAAGCAACATGGCATATTGTGAGCCAAAATTATTAATCTCATGTGTGTATTTCAGTTTCACACTCTGATTAATTTTGGAGCCAGTAAGTTATGAAGGACCACACATGCACATGGAGAGGGTGGGGGGAGGAATGAGAGAGAGAGAGAGAGAGAGAGAGAGAGAGAGAGAGAGAGAGAGTGCACCCCCTCACTTGGCTGTGCGCCTCTGCACCCACTGCAGGAGTGTGCGGATGGCTTTCCCATGTTGTCTGTGGGGGAGCGATGGGGCTCTCTCCTCTGCCGGGGTGCCTGGGTGAGAGGTGTCCGAGTCGGTGCTGTTGGGCAGCGAAGAGAGGCTGGAGGTGGATGAGAAGCGGCTCTGGATTGTACCAGTCAGCTCCTTGATCTGCATGAGTGGGCAAAAGAAAGCTCAACACCTACACAACCCAGCTCACAATCTTCGTTGTTTTTTTCCCCACCCTTGGGCAAAAAAAGATATAATGAAATATGCAAGTTCCTGTATTTCACTTTTCCATGTGTTCAGTAACTTATATGCACAAAGCTGTGTGTGTGTGTGTGTGTGTGTGTGTGTGTGTGTATATATACATTTTGTGATCCAAAGACGTTTGATACAGTAACGTCCAACATTAAAGACATGTTTCTCCTAAATTACAGTCCGACACATTTCTTATTATTATGAAAGTAAAGCAAATAAGTCCTTCACTACTCCATCTTCACTTTAGAAGGCAAACATTTACAATGGCCTTTCATTGCATTTTTACAGAGAACGGGATGACTGCTGAGTAGTGAAGCATACATAGTGTTCAAAACAAGAACACAAAGAGGTTTTATAAGTTCTCTGCTGACAATGGTGCACATCTTCTTGCGAGTCTGACAACGCTCCTTAGCTGGAGGTCAAGTTCCAAACAGCCAAAGCTCTGCCATTACACTAAGAAACAGAGCAGCACCCCCTTAATCTAGCGTGGCTTCCTGAATGACACTTTGCAATTCTTGTAATTTAAGCAAGACCATTTTGAGGCCGTAAAAAAAAAAAAAACACAACACAAGACTGAATAGGGGAATGCATCACTTCAGAGGTGTGGCTTCACCTGGAAAAACAAGATGATGTTCCATATCAGCCCAAGAACAAGGGAGGAGTTGCCATCTGCAACATCTGCGGCATCTATGCTGATTAGTTTTACCTGTAGAGTTACAGAGAAGCTAACGGTTACGCTACTGAGGTTTCCAAATTATCTATGCACAAGATGCATACAACAAAGCAGCCTGCAGAATTTAGCCCAAAGCTTTTTTAGTGTGCAGCCGCAGATCCACCAGCCTGTGCTCATAAGGCACAGAAGAAGCACCCCAAACATACTCCAGTCCTGTTCTCTACTCACATTTCTCTCTTCCAGGAAAGCCAAGACCTTGGCAATGTTATTGATCCTGAAAATGCGGTGCGATGATGGTTTGAACCCGTGCAGCTGAAAGACAATCAAACGCTTGCTCAAACAGGCGTGGGTGTTAAAGCGCCATTAATGAAAGTGGTGCTTCAAAGTTTTGGCACACCAAAGAGTTGTGGGCGGCAAGGTTCCCAGCTGACAACAGAGCAAAAAAAAAGGCACACAATTGTGTGTACAACCATTTAAAGGCATGTAAAACAGTACCGTTAGCAAGTAAATCGTACTGCCGCTAAAACTCCGTATCAGTTTATATAAACAGTTTATGTAAGACTGCAAAAAAAATTAATCTGTCAAAGTCAATAATAAAAGGGTCAAGTGCATTCAAAATTATTTAACATTCTGAGAAATTGCCAGTTATTTTTCACTCTAAGGCATGTGGTTCAGCCAATGCCTTTCTTTTTTAAATGTAGACAGAAATTTACTGATTGGGTTTCAGATGTCTTGACTGTCCTACCCTAAATTGACTGGTGTCAAAGCAGACGCACAGAGTTGGGTACAAATACAGAACTAGCCTCTTGTTCATATTTACATATATTGTCATGGGAAAAGATGCAACGACATTCTTTTATGCACTCATGCTCATCTGAGAGCAAGAACAGACATGGATGCAGAGTACAACACAGTGAGGTCAGTGATGTAGTAAAAAATGGGAAAGTCATGCAAGGGATGGGGGCGGGAACAATGTAAATACACAGGTATTTTAAATACACTGAGTTACAATACAAACAGTTTATGTGAACAAAGGCAGGTGTCAAGTTTTTAAAGATGTAAAGATCGGTATTGATTTATGCAAAAACAACAGTGCTCAAAGATCTAGAAACGGACATCCCAAAGTTACCAAGAAACAGAAATCATAAAGATTTATAACAACAAAATGTTTACAATGAAGTGCTGTTAATGTATAAAGCAAGCTGCTTAAGACATTCAGTACAAGTGCCTGCTAAACAATTACGCAATACTAACCAGAATATTGCATAACTCAAGGTGTCAGCAGCCAAAATCCTTGAGTGAACACATTCTTAGAGTTGGCTGTTTGACTCTGTTGCAAGAGAGATGAGGCATAACAAAATCCCGGATGTAAATGTGACACGAAAGCAGTCTGCACCGGAGTCTCACCAGTTTACATCCTGAAAGCTCCTCCAGGAGAGCCATAAGGACCCGGCCGTCCCGAATTTCGTTGAATAAATCGGTTATTACCATGGGAGGGTTGCACTGAAATGGAACACAGCATAGATGATAGCGTGCCCACCTTCTCGTATCTAGGAAACTGCTGTCTGGTCTACACATAAAGATGAGCCTGTTGATAATGCCGGTCAATATGGGCTTCCGCATATGTGCACACATGAATATTCTGTGGCTGGATTACAAATACCAAAAGAGGAGAATTAAAACACACTGAAAGCTGGTATGATCAGCACTTAGTGTTTCCTGTTACATGTGTTAGAATAAACTACTTTATTTTTGTTTTTGTCTTCACAGAATCACCGTCTCATTTTGCCACTTGCCGTCAGCCACCTTTGCTTTTAGTTTTATAGTTCAGCCTCTTGAGTGACAGAACTGAATTCCGCCAGTGGGCAGGAATAACCCTTGTGACTTGCATACACACATTTCCACACTCCACGGTTGAAGGGTGCACAAGCATGGTTATTAACCATCAATGATGCTATTGTGTCTCCAGAGAATAAAGGGACACCATGAGTGGATAAACAGGTTTAGCTGGCAGTAATAAGGAAAGGTTTTTGCTATACAGGATTTGCAGAGAATGAATGTGTAAATGCAGTGAATTATATGCATTTTCTACAAGTAAAGATCATTAAATTAACACAAAAATGTTACATTTTTTGGACAAAATCCTCCTCTGAATCCCAAATTGATTGAACTCGAGTACAATAATAAGGTCTTCACTGGCCTAACGGAAACTCTGATAATGACTGAATTTAATACATTTTTATAAATTGTAGTTAACGGGAATTAAATTAAATTTTTTTTTTTTTAAATGTAGAAGAACATTAGGCTTTTTTGTAACAACTTCTTGTTTTAAAGGTTTTAAAATTTCATAATTTGCACTTTTTGGCCTCAATAGACATGCCCAGCAAATAACTTGTAATGTGCCCAGGAGCGTTAATTAGGAGAAATATGGTATTTTTATTTATTTATTTATTTTTTTTTTTAAGATGCTGCATAGAAACAAGGTGTTGATAAACCAAACTGCAACATTACACTACAGTAAGTGCTGAATCACAAGTCGTCAGACATTCTAGACACAACTTTGCTAAATTTATACCAGAAATGAAACTGAAGGGGGACAAGTCTGAACAAACGAAACTAAACTGATTCATTCTGTGACAGGAATGCGTCCACTGGAAAAGTGGACATTTTCCAGACAGCCCAAGGTTTGACTATACAGTACACAAGTAAATAAAAAAACAACATTTAGGTGGACTCCTGCAAACAGTGGAAGCCTTAAAGACCTGCTGGTACTTCACCTTCTCCAAGTGTAGATTCATCCACCTCGTGAAGGTCCGTTTCTGTATGCCCTCTCTTTCAGCTAGAAAAGGAACACAATTTAATTAAGGTCAATTTTCAAAGCCTTTCAAAAGGTCAGACTAGCTAGAGTGGGTCAGGGAAAAAGGAAACAATCCCAACCACCTCTTTTTTCCCCTCCCAACCCAAATACAGCCACAGCACACACACAGCAATATGTGGAGTGACTAGTTTGGGACTGTTCAGACAAGCATGCTTTTGACACCAAACATCACACCGTCTCTGGTGCGTTAAAATTTTACATACGTGGACCATCTTGCAGGAAACTAAATGCCTTGAAGGTACAAAGGAAAGGTTAACCCACCATAGTTCTAATGTATAAATACAGAAATTCCTATAAAGGGCAAGGACTGAGAAACTGTTCAGACAAAAATAAACAATGATCAGAGTTTACTAAGGGCAGTCTCCAGAGACGCATTAAGCAACTCTCACAGCCCATATAAAGGAAAGGTCCTCCCTACGGACACTGCAATCTCCTTGGCTACACAAGAGACATTAAGTCCACTGACTCCAAGATGAACAGAGCCTGTTGGAGTTTGACCGTTGATCCTCATTCCCATAGCTGTCACTCAAACTGACATCTAGCATTAATGCTGGATCTGATTGGCTGCCCAACCAACTCTTCCAGAAATACAAGCTTTTATGGGAACTGTTTGTAGGATTCAAGCTCAGACAGAAGCTGAACACCGTTCCTTGTGGACCGGTCATCACCCTGTCCATTAGGTACTCGTACTCCCGCTTAACAAGACAAGCAGACTAAAATCGGAAGCAACTTAGAGGAAATCTCTCCTCTACATCACATTATATGAAAAAATAAAATTTTCTTGCAATTCAAAGTAAGGCAAAATGCTGAATTCCACCCCCGTAGATTTGGGGTGGAATTTGGGATTGGAGGATTTGAGAACGCATTCTGTTGCATAGTAATGTGGGCTTCACCCCCACAATTGCAAGCTTTGTTTGAAAGGCTCTGTCTGTTGTTGCATAACAGGGAAAAAAAAAAAAAGATCTAAAAACATCAGCCATTATCAATACTGCATGGTTTCTCTGAACATCTCATGACGTTTCCTCCTTCTACCTCAGACTGACTTAATGAGGCAGAGTTAGTAAGTCCAAAAGAGCTTTCAGGCTCCATGAACACACTGGCTACATAACAAGCCTGCAGTTTAAAAGACTAACTTTACGGCTAAAATGCAGCACACTTAAACCTGTCCTTGGGGAAAAAACTGAATTAACCCAGAGAGGACATCACAATCATAACATTTTTTTTTTCCCCCCAATCGGATGTTCCAGCTGCACAAACAAGCTATTTTCTTGCACAACTCTGGGCCTTAAACGTCTATGTGACACTTGACCTCAGACTCCTCCTGACTGGCACTGGGCCAGGCGTTGTTTGCAGCGTAGGCAAATTGAGGACGGCGTCTGGCAAGCGTGACCAGGGTCTGATGTAAATGGGTTCCGGTGTATTTGAAAGATAAGGAGCAGTTCCAGTTGGTCACATACTCCGTTTGCCTTGTGCCTGCAAGATCTTATCACTGCTTGTTTGTCAGAGCTTAAGACAAGGACCTTCTACTACCTGTTTACCATAAATTCAGAGCTGCTCTCCTCCAATGGCTTCAATGCTTTTGCTGTGCAGTCCTGCCTTTGTCTAAACAGCCTATGAGCAAATATTACCAAATAATGTCTGTTTGGCTGTGCATATCTAATTTATTGCAGACACTTAACTGAAATCTTTTAAATGGTTTAATTAGTACATTTCCTGTATTCTTCTGTATCAATAATAGGATGATTCCACGATGTTCATATACCTTGATTCACACGCTTACAATTCCTTAAATATAAAATCAACCATGTTACAATACAATTTAAAAGACGACCACCATTTTCTCACCTGCTCTGCCTTTTCCATCGTTAACTGTACTTTGGATTTAGGACTGACCAACACAACTGACCTTGGGATGAAACTCTATTGCATCAAAATACAAACGACATGTTTTTTCAAGGGTTCTCTTTAGCAGAACACAGCAAACCTTGAGCAATTAAATGTCCCTTGTTTTTGCAAAGCAAGGAGAGGCCACAGCAGTGTGGATAAAAGTGTGATGATAAACCTCACCTGCACTACACTACAGTGGAGGAAAACCCAGCTCCACAGGTTATTTTGGAATCAGAACTTCCTAATTATTAAGCAACATCATACCAGCAAATCCAGGCACCACATGACGTATAACCTCACCTAACCTATTCAACAATCCTTCACCAAGCCATCAAATGACCAAACCAACTTTTAACATGATCTTCTACAGTGACTCCTGACCAAGATCAAAGCTAAATCACTGATGTAGTTCTAGGAAAAAAAAGACTTGTGAAACATTAGGGTTTGTAAGTGATAATGTTGAAGATTCCATCCTCAAAGGCTGGACATTGTGTGGACAAACACAGGGGAGCACACACACAGCCAAAATCAGATGGGAATTCTTACATCCTGGAGTTGCATCTACATTTACCATCCATCCATCCATCCATTATCTTATCCGCTTATTCCTGGCGAGGGTCGCGGGGAAACCTGGAGCCCATCCCAGAGCACATAGGGCGCAGGGCAGGGGACACC
>JABJVR010000034.1:5037995-5051828 GCA_025773905.1 Chitala chitala | reverse complement strand
TGCAGCAGTTCATCAGCACTCACCCACCCAGTACTGCAGCAGTACATCAGCACTCACCCACCCTGTGCTGCAGCAGTACATCAGCACTCACCCACCCAGCGCTGCAGCAGTACATCAGCACTCACCCACCCAGTACTGCAGCAGTACATCAGCACTCACCCACCCAGTGCTGCAGCAGCTCTCAGTTCACAACCTCCCACATTCTGTCATTGAGTAAGTAGACATGCACTATCTTAGGTAGCAGAGTTTCCTGCATTACACTGTACATCATCTTTCCTAGTCCACTTAGAGTGGACTAATTTATGTGGTGTGCTGCAGTATCCAGATGGCGTCCACAGCTTTGTGCTGAGCAGCATGTGTGATGAGATTGAACAGAAAGCAGCCACACACAGATGGACTTTATTACTGGCATTAACTGGCTGTCCAAAGACACAGGAAAACTCTGAAAATGTAACTAGTACAAAAATCATCACTATTTGGTGACATATCCTTCCAGAAATGCGTCAAACTGAGGGTGTTGTGCTGACCAAGAATCCCCTACATGCTACCTGGTGAATTTACTGCCATTTCTTCAGCTGAGCTGTATAATTATTCTTTCTGTTAATAACTGGGATAGTTCATTATTATTGCTTTTGATAAAAATTTTATGAATCACTCAGCCAAAACCTAACAAGCATAAAGAAATAACAAAGCTTAGTTTTCTTTTAGAACTTTTTACTTAAGTGTAAGTAATGCAAGAAAAGTGGTATCAGTTGAATGTGTCACCAGACGGCTTGTAACTAAAATAGGATGCAATAATCTGTTTTCCGCACTGAACTAAACATCAATGTTGAGTACCAAACGCTGTACTATAAATTATATATAATGTTTTAGAGATTGCACTTTTTTAAACGATGTTTGTTGTTAGTATTCACTAAGAGCTTGTGAGTGTTTTGGTATGAGGATGACCACTGCTAATTGGCTGTGGAATGCCATGGCTACAGCATTTTGCTGTGTTCAGCTGTCCTGCACTCTAATAGGCCTGTTATCATAAGAAGTTCTGCCAAGAGCCCTGGTGCAATCACACATCTGAACAGATAGCGTCATATAGCTGCTAGTAATCTTAGCTGCTCTATGTCTACAACAGGTGTCTGTGTATCCCTGACAATCTATCTGGTAATATCTGGTACTGAATGTACTAATTAATCAAACTCTTTTAAAATTATGTTTTAAAAATTTATATTTTATTGCTTCAGACAAATTTTGATCTGGCAATGATGACTGACCCCAAAAGTCTAGGAGATGCTGTTCCCAACAACAGTAGTTTGGCTGTTTGATATGGACTTGGCTTGGCCAAAATTATAATTCAACTATACACAGCAAAGCTGGCAGGCAGTGTTAATTTAACACTGAGTATTTAAATTGGTCCACACTATGCTGCCAATTTTGCTGTAAAATAAGATTTAGTAGACAAACACAAAATAAATGGCATGTCCATCCATTCTCTATTCTGCTTGTCCAGTTCAGGATTGTGGGAAGCCTGGAGCCCATCCCAGGAGGCATGGGACACCCAGGGCAGGGCACCAGCCCACCACAGGGCACACACACACACACTACAGGCAATTTGGAGATGTGAATAAACCTAACCTGCATGTCTTTGGACTGTGGAAGGAAACCACAGAACCTAGAAAATATCCACCAAGCACAGGGAGAACATGCAAACTTCACGCACACAGACCCAAGGTGGGAATTGAACCCCAGGCCTGGGGGTGCGAGGCGACAGTGCCAACCACCACGCCACCTTTATGGCATGTTTTAGTTAAAATTACAAATAGCACAGTATACAGCTAATAAATTTGCAATAAAATATATACACTTTATATCTTATTAATTCATATTTTAATATAGATGTTTATCTCAAACAAAGTGTAATACTTAAAGTAATTAAAATCTGTCATTTAAAGTCCACAATTTCCAGTGCAAGAGAAGTTACTGAAAATAAATAAACGAGCAAATAAAATAAATAAAATACAGCGATTTTAATCGGTATGTTCCACACAATAATTTAACCCAGTGACAAACATTTTGTCAGATTACTTTCCAGTAAACCCTAAAGGTATTCTTACTCTCTCCAGTGTTGTCATTGAGTTAATCCAGTCTAATTTTACCCTCTCAGATTACTTCATGTGTGAAAATAAAATGACACAACACATTTCTGATGACGCTGCCAAGGGAAGGCTCTGAAGACAGCTGTGGTTTTCAAAGTGACAGTGAAGGTGACATCCTACTACAAGGTGTGGACTTACAGCATGCCTTTCAGTTCCCTAAAAGAACAAGAGCAGGAAAATTACACGAAAATCAATAGATCTGCAACCCTAACTGGCCTGAAATAGTAGCTGCTAGTATGTTGAATACAAACAATCTACTTGTCCGATTGAAAAAATTCAAATAAGGTCAAGTCCTTTAATGTTAAATTTAGAACTCTATATCTGGCATTTAAATTTTAGACTGATTTATTTTAATCCACAAAAAACTAATAGTGGCGCTATTTATTATTAATAGGGGCCATCTACTTACCATCATAAATAGGTTAATTTAGAATTCAAAGCACCCTAAACCGAATTTATCAAACGTATGCATTGTGATCTGTGAATTAATATTGTAGTTAGACACACTGTGTAATTAAACTGTGTGAACAAACATTCCTAACACTGCAAATGACAGAAACTTGTGTAAGATAACGCAGCAAGTACTGTTCATACGTCCTTGTGTAGTCGGAGATTGGTTAGTTACTGAGTAAGGGACTCAAGGAGACTGAATCTCTTCGTTGGTCAACGACAACTGCTTGAAGACCTGTGCAGGTCAATGTTGTGGTGAAATACAGCAAACAGTGCCATTCAATATTTTGATAAAGGTCAGATGACATCAGGTCTGGGCACCTTGGTGTAAAAAGCAACATGTAAATGCAGGTTAGTGTTAACTTGCAACCACATACATAGGTTTCCCATGAATATGTGACAGCTGTGTGTGGAAGGAGCACTTGTACTTCAGTTTTTCACCCCAATATGCATGTAATTGTCATGCCCATGCCTGTCATTCCTCCCATGTCCGCTAGGTGTCACCTAAATGGCCCCTCCCTAAATGTCCACATGTTCGGTGTCTTAAGTGTATAAGTCCCCAACAGTTGTGTCTCATTAATGTCTTTATTTTAGATCGCCCTGTGTGTCAGTATGTTGCTGGTTGTTGAGTTGTTATTGAGTTGTCAGTCTTTGTGGAAAGTTCTAGTTCCATGTTCATACCCTCCCTTGTTTTGACCTTGTTACTTTGCTTTGTTGTTTTGCTTTGTCCTTTAATAAATCTCTCTCATTCAGACTCTTGTCTCCAAATGTACTTCTCCAGGTAATTAAATCTGATAATGGTTGAAAATGCTGTGTGTCTGGGTGCGAGGTTAAACTAGTAACACATGATTTGTGTTCATATGACATGGTGGGAGTAAATCAAAGGTCAACAGACAGCAATCATAATGGTAATATTTATTCCCAAAAGGCACTCACTACAATAAATGTAATGGTTGCACAACTTCTATTGTGTACGAACTTCAGACTCGAGTGGGTGGGTTCACTTTAGCTTGTAACATGGAAACTGAAAAACGCTCAGGAGAAGCATTATCATTTTTAAGCATGTAGGGGTACAATACCATACCATGATAATATATTTGCACAGTTGCATGCTTTTATATTCCATGTCTTTTTTGTCATTTTTGTTTTGATTAAGCTTTTTTTAAATATTGATTTCAGAACAAACATTTATTATGAACCCGTTGAGCTGCATTCACACCAGGTCACAGTCACAGCAGACGTGTGCATGACAGCGACAGAGACTGAACCGGGGTACACTCAGGCCACCGAGGATGGAACAATCGCTCACTTGTGTCCGCGGAGGAAGTGATAAAACCCAACGGGTGAATCTGTCTTCTGTTGGAATGAAACTGACAAACTGATCAATATTTCCTGTCAGTCCTACATGACTTACTGGCTTAGGGCTGGTGTTGAAAGTTAGTCAAAGTCAAAAAAAAAAAAAAACAAAGCTCTTATCCTGAACAGTGACTGGCTTTGGTAAATTGAATGATACAAAAAATTTTGATTTTTATCAACACTGACGCTTTCGTGTCTGACAGCGAACAGATCACCACAACAAGGGAGATGACCAAAAGGTTCTAGAAATTTCTGTTACAAAATTAAAAAAAAAAAAAAAATCACATAAAATGGGTTTTTTAATATTATCTGCAAAAAAAGCTGTCTCTAATTTCGCTGTAGTGACAATAAAGAATCTTGAATCTTTTTCAAATGCCCTACCAACATTCAACATATCTAGGCTTCTTCTCAGTCATTATAGTGTGAAGTTTGTGCAGAATCCAGTCTGACCATGGCAGCTCAACGTGGTTACATTAATCATGGAAGCATGACGTTAAAGCCCTTGAAGTTCACACAGAGGCATTTTAAATTTGTTTTTATATAAAACAGGCACTGCCTTGCTTAATGTCAGAAGATTTTAAGATTTTGTTTTGTTGGTAATATGGTAATCTCAAAATATAGTGTTAGTGGTTTTGTTTCATCTACACTTTCACAGAGCTGAATAAAACAAAGTGTAAGAGTACATGTTGACCATCTGAGCTGTGTCTACAGAAAATACATCATGTATGCCAATTACAAAAAAGATAAAGGAAAAATATGGGAAAATTCATAAACCATTGAATGTTTTTTCAAAAATTGCACGATTAAACGAATCTACTGCACACACCTACTTCTGTCAATAGTCTGTATCCAATGTGTATTTTAGGCTGATTTACAAGTTAACCCCATCCCAGTTATGCATTGTAAGAAAGACCAAATTTAGCCAGGTTCATTTACAGACAATACTCCACTATAAAACAGAGGATGGTGATGTCTACATAACCTTATCACAACTAAAAAGTGTAAACAGTCAATGTTTATAACAAGTGAAAGATTCCAATCGGAAGCATTGAAGGAAAGTCCTGCTTGTTGACACATTTAATATTGTGATTTACCAGCTTGCTCTTGCTCTGACACTATTCCGCTTCATTTAGTCCTTTCAGTAAGTTCAGTTCTGCAGTTTATAATGGGATGAGCACTGTCCAAAATATAGCAGCATTTCAGAAATTCAGTTAAAAATCATAGGCGTTTATGTTGCGGTCAATATCAGTGTATATATTTAAGAATGGAGGTAAAACGTGTTTTGTGACTACTGCTACATGCCACCTCTGTTCAGGTCTTTTGTTTTCCAGTTCTTTGTTCCAGTAACACAGAACCATCTAATTTAAATGCAGGCTGACACAGAGAGTGCATGCATTGTGTGGGTAGAGAAAGTGTAGGCAGATTTTCTGGACTACACGCTGTATATTTATTTCCATAATGGGAATGTTGCGGCTTTATTTTTAAAAAGGTGCCACTTTGCTACGTTTTAATAGACGTGATCCAACCGAATACGTTGTTCACTACAGTGACTAAGAATGATATGTTAGGTTAAGAGGAGAGCTTTATGGAAACATTCGGTGTTTTTTTCTCTCTCTCTCTCTCTTTTTCTAAGCGCCGGTGTTGCTGGTCACCATTACGGCAATAAGCATTGGCGAAGCTCAAGATACTGCACCACTACGGAACCTAGACTTTAAGCCCACGTTTCCTTCATAGCTTTAGGTTTGATATTTATGTTAAACTGGAATAAAATATACGCGACCTCCCCTCCCCCATGTTAAGTGAGACATCCGTGGGCTCACGCTCACGCGCGGACACGCTTTCACGCACCATCCTGCACACAGAGATGAACAGCACACACTAAATGCGCTGTCAGCTGCTTCTGAAATGCACCAAACTGCCCGGGGAGAAACAGCAACGAAGCCTGAAGGCTTGCAATTCCACTTTGGTCTTGTTTTTTGTTCCCTTCTTTGATATTGACGTCTTGTTGAAGTTTAGCCGAAATCAAGCACCTTCCCCAAGTGTGAATGCAGCGTACTCGGGACACGTATATTTCAACAACAACAGTAGGACAGCAAGCCCTGAGATTTGGTCTCTGCGATAATGAGCTCGAAGGTTTTGAATACACTGTACTCCATAAGACAACACGTTTGCTCCAGGACCATGCAGAAACAAAGTATTGTTGATTTTTAAGTTTACGTTCAGAGTACTTTTTTTTTTCTCACTTGAATAACTGTACTAATATACTGAATTTCTGGAAGTCTTTTGGTTCCAAATTTTGCGTCCACTTATCTTTCACCTTCTCAATAGCTATAATCTGTGTTCTGACGCCTCTCGGTGTGAAATGATAAAACAAGGTTTGTTATTGTCTCAGATGTAGACAATTTAATTAAAAAACACGAGTGTAGGTCACAGGCCCATAGGTAACAGCATAATCATATGCTACTACATGTAACTGCTGCTGTATTCTCGGGCTCCCGGAAATATTTCCTTGCGGTCATTTTCCGTCAGAAAATAAACACGGTCATTTAGACAATTATCAAGTAATAAAACATTCTGTCAGACATTGAGCTTAACTCGTAGCTTCTGATGTAGCTATTTCAGTCTTTATATTATTTCATTTTTGGCAAATAAAACCACCATTTGGGCACAGTGAAGAGTTTGTAACGAACGGCAGGACGTGGTCAGTCCCAGGTCTCTGCATATGAAACGGAGGGTTAAGGCACATGAGATTCCAGTCGTCTCCCATCCAGTCACTTGCCTCTTGTGAAGAATCATCTTTGTCTCTGATTTCTGCCCCACTTTTTTATTCATCCTCCTTTTCTTTGGTTGGAACCAGCAGGAACCCGTTTTGCAGCTTAGAGGCTTCTGCATACTGGGGTAGGTTTGTCAAGCTGGTGTTGACTTCCTTCTCTGCTGCCTCGTCTTCCTCCTTCTTGTCCTCAATGGCCAAGGGGCCACAGCCAAACATGTCGTACATTTTGCGGATATCCTCCGGGATGTTCTTCTTCAGTTCCTTGCTCTTGTTGCGTTTGGCCAGCTTGGTGACGGACCCAAGGCGATTGAAGATGTTGTCCTCTGAGGCAGCCTGTTCGCCCTTGTCCAGCTGCTCAGCCCGAATGCGCAAGTTGTTCAGCTTGGAGTCGATGCTCTCCTGCGAGCTGGCCTTGGAGCGGTCGGCATCCAGGCTGTTGAAGACGGCGCGCTTCTCAGCCGACAGCACGTCAAGCGACTGTGCTCGCTGGTCCAGGCCCAGCTGCCGGCGCTCCATGCTCCGGATGGTGGCCGCGCGCTGCAACTTGTCGTGCACCTCGACGCTGAGCCGCCGCCGTGTTTCCCGGAACTCGGCGCGCACGTTGGCCTTCCATTCAGCTGCGTGGGCCTTGATCTCTCCCACCTGGACGCCAGAGGGGGGAGACACACATCGCGATTATGTCATGTCAGTCTAATTCAACACAGCTCACACCGTAACACACTTCGACTTCTCTTGAAAAAACCGATACGTTATTATTATAAATGTATCACAGACACAACATCGCAATTTTGCAATGCTATAGAATTTGAAATTTCTGTCAGGTGTGTGTGTTGTCTCAGTTTTACTGTTAACATTTCAAGTTCCTTCTCTAAAAAACGCAACCCCAATATAACCTTTACTCCCAAAACCGATTAATAGCTTTACTCTTTCTTACAACATCTTACACAACAAATGTGGTCTATCCACAGACTGTAATGAAAAGAGACTGTACTTTACCTCCTCTTTTGTCTTTTTGGAGAGGACTCTTAGCCAATCACCAATCATGCTCAAGACTGCAGCAAAATAAGCCAGGCCCACCAGAATCCAAAACCACACTAATGGCTTATACCATTTCCTGTATTCAATTTTCCGATCCCCACCTGGTGATAATGCATAAACAATACAATCAGTGCTTAATGCCCCCACCACAGGATATACAGGCCTACCCATTATGGGTATTCTCCTTCCTCTTTAATAAAGAGAATGTGGCATCTTTAACTTTCTTTGAGGACCGCTATCTTCAATTTTATAGACTTGCTACCTCCACGATCTAAAAATAACAATCACACACATTCGAAAAGGCATGAAAGCAAAAAATAATCAATACGAAGCAGTTAGAGAGCAAGATAAGACCTCAAGTAATGGAATTCATTCCACAAATGAATTAAATGGCTAATTTAATTTCACATTATAGCCACTTATGCTCAGAACAAAGACCACCAGTTAAGCTGTTTCCACACTCTACAGGAACATTCATACTTATGTCACCTGGCAGGAATATAAATTACAGTATGGACGCTGTTTGAATTATTTATGTTTAGGTTTTCGTAACCTTAGGAATATGAATTCAGTAAATATAACGTGAAAAATAATGTAAATGGAACCGATTAACAAATTGTCGACGATACAAATTATTCAAATTTTGCAAGCAATTCAATAAAAGTGTAATGCAATTAGGCAAACCTTCTTCAATTAGAATTGATTTAGTTGTCAATTCTATACACAACAATGTGCGCATGGCAACAAACGTGAGTTATGTAAACTAAGATAAGTTAATTCTGTAGCAAACACTGAACATGCACAACAGTCCAACGGAAACTGCAGACCTGCCACGTAGTCGCCGATGCCGACCGTTGTCAGGGTGATGACGACAAAGTATATGGCCTCCAGTGCTGTCCAGCCCTCAATGTGCTTGAAGATGATGGCTGGAATGGTGACGAAGACGATGCAGCCGGCCAGGATGAACAGGATGGTGGAGATGACTCTGATTTTTGTCTGGCTGATCTGCTTGTGCTTGCGCTGTGGAGAGGATAAGTGCATGCTGGGTAAGCAGCTGCTGTGACCGCTGCACTGCAGACCAGAACTTTCGGGACATGGCTCTGAGGCGCCATGCTGTCTCACGAAGGACGCTGCGGCTGACAGCAGGGCAGGGCCTATTCATTAACACGGTGCCAAGCCGCACAGCCTGAGCTGACAGCTCCGCGCTGCTGTGAGTTCTGCCGGGAGCACTCAGACTTCACTAGCTAGCCTCTGTTCCACAGCCCTCAGTCTGCCAGCCTTTCACAGTGTCCAGAAATCCAGTGTTAGCGCCTGAACAATGCTACGCGCCCTGCATATTGTCTTGCATCAGTTGTTGTGCAAGTGTACCAAAACAAACATGGCATTCAGCTTTTCCATTAGCTACAACTGAGCTGATCCGTAAAATTTCAGCTGTCCCCAGAGGTGCTTAAAACCTGCACGTTTATTGGATTTTCTCTCCGCTGGAACTTAAAAAGTTCAGTATTGTTCCTTGCACAACAGTATTATAATATATGCTGTATTGATTCTGGCCCGCCTGAAGAAGCAGTGTCCGGCTCTGCCACCTCTCCTCCGTTGGTGCTGGTTATGAACACCCTCCCAACCCCCCGGATGGTTGTGAGCCAGCTGGACAGGGTGTCTGTGAGCACCGGATCAGCAGGCTGTCCTTCTCACATCCCTCTGGCGATACCGAGTGAAGGATGCAATTAGCATTTGAATAGCTAATTCTCACTTGACGGACCAAGGCGCTGGCTGACAGCTCAATTGCAGCCGATGACTCCGCCACCTTTTACGCAGGATTTTGGGGCTTTGATTCTTATTATGACTGATTATGTGTTTTCAGTATCTACATTTTTTGTTACAGCCTCCTCCATTTCAATGTTTCTGTTTAGAGCCTGTATTTACTTTTCCAGTAGATAAGTCATGTGTAAGTCCAAGTGAAATGACTCAATACTGTCCAGCTGGGCTACTGACAGAAATGTTGTTTTATATGAAACTGCATTATCTTTATTGATTTAAAAGTGAATTCTGTTAAGATCACTGCCTTATCTATAGCTGGTATAGATATGCTGCAAAGCAAAAGGCCCTCTTTGCTCCTGTGATCTTACACTTTAATACCGTGTTTTGTATAGCACATCACAACTGCCCCTCAAATCTACAGAACACAACTGAAGCAATTAAATACACCTTATACAAACAAAATCTGGGAAATGAAATTAGATGCAAGTAGCAGGATTTTTTCCCCACTTGTGCTGAGCGTGTAACATTAAAAACCTGTTTAACTGAAGGCAGAAACCATTTTCAAGCAATTACCCGGACACAGCCTGTGCACTGGGATGTGAAGATCCAGCAAAAATGTTCGTTTCAGTAAAATATGCTGATGTTATCTACATTCCTGCAGAGCAACATTCTTAGCAGGTACTCCTGAGAGGGGGACATTTTGACGCCCTCCTGTGGGCCTGCACTTGGGTGAAACCTGAGAACATTACTGCCCGAGGCGACTTTCACTTACCCTGAACATCTTCTCCACTTTTGCTATGCTTTTCACAAATATGGTCCCGAGCTGATCGCCAACACCGGCCAAGAGAAAGCCGAAAAGAGGGATTCCAAATATGGCGTACAAGATGCAAAAAATCTTTCCTCCCTCTGTGCTGGGGGCTATATTGCCATATCCTGTTGAGAAATCAACAGGGTACATTTTAGGATAGATGTATTATCTCAGACAACACTTGATCTGCAATCTTTGTAAATTTCCCAATAATAATAATAATAAAAGAATACAGACTATGCTTAGCATTTTTATTAATCTGCAGTGTGCAACCTTAAAACATCTGAATTTTTTTAATATTATGGACTAATTTTCATCAGGTATTATTTACCAGTGCTATGTGTAGAACAGTGGTTGACATAATCATGATATCTATTTAGCGTATGATTTATTTTATGATAGACACTGCTATATAACTACACACCATTTTCCTGAGAAAGCATCCCATAAAAAGCCCTGGGTTGTAATTTCAAGGCCACAGCAGTGAGCATATAGGGAGCACAAAAAATGTAAGAAAATCTAGTGACAAAGTAGACTGTTTTCCTTTGCTCCCAAATCCGGTCATCTATTAGCTACACTGAAAATATATTTAAATTATAGTAATTTAAGCAGGATGGCAGCCAATCCTAGCAGTTGTCCTTGTAGCCCCACTCTTCCAAGGCTGAAGGTTTAATTCCAGCCCTTGACAATGTGCATGCCTGTGTGAATGTGTCTGTCTGTGTGTGTGTGTGTGTGTGTGTGTGTGTGTGTGTGTGTGTGTGTTCTCCTGTCTCCATGAGTTTCCTCTCCATCTTCCATCTTCTGTCCACAGTCCACACACATGCAGCAGAGGTAAATAGGGAAGTAATTTGTGCCTAGTGTTTGTGTGTGTGTGTTTGTGCATGTTTGTGTGTGTGTGTGTGTGTGTGTGTGTGTGTGTGTGTGTGTTTGTGCATGTATGTTTGTGCATGTATGTTTGTGTGTGTGTGTGTGTTTGTGCATGTGTATTTGTGTGTGCATAAACGTAATGCATGTGCCCTGTGCTGCATCCGCTAATGGCTGGGTTTGACTCTGGGTCTCCTACAGCCCTGATTAAGAGAAGTGCTTTGTAAAATAAAGGATTAATTTACTGCTTTTGCTGTAATGTGTTTTACACTTGGAAACTGTCGCCACACTCTGAGCAGGCCCTTTATTGGTCACTTCGCTTAGCCACAAATACACAATCTTTCTTGACAGGACATCAAAGCAGCCCACTCAACAGCATGATTTGTATAATCCCATTTCAGCAACAGAGAGCAATGCCTTTGCAAAACAAGAGAGGAGTCCCTAAAACTACAGACAGGCACCTGGCATGTATCTTAAGCATTCAGTATCACAGTTACTTAAAGCTGGCGTTCATAAATTACCTATTGTCGTGATTACTGTTCCTGCAAAGAAGAAGGCACTCCCAAGGTCCCAGTGACTGGAGTTGTAGGACGTGTCTCCGATGGGACTCACCCCAGCGTTGACAGCGTCTATAGAATGCTGTGGATCAAACCGTAGTTTAGTCAATCAAAGCAGTCAAAATGTGGACATAAACACACGGAAAGGAAAATCATAGCATAAGAACTGGATACGGCGTACAGTGAGAAAGGGGTTAGACTGACCTTCTCACTGTTGCTAAAACATGCTTTTAATTATTTTACATCCCTGTTTGGACTGAAGGCTCCTGTTCCCCTTTTAGCCAATACTCCGCCACCCCTTGATCATTATCAGCCAAGTGAGAGAAAACACCACAAGGGCAAATCCAGCTGTCTGATGCAAAACAAAGCCTGCTTGTGTAACATATGGTCGAATGCTCTGTGCCGATGGTGACTCACACTCTTGCAGGATGAATCATGTGCATGGAGCCACTGGAAGGGCGCTACAGGAGAGCCGGAGGAAGCCGGCTCGTGGCTCAGGCGGAGCCCCTCCTGCCGGCGCGCTAATGCCCGCGCCTCGCTGCGGGGCTTCCTGACAGCAGATGGGAGCTGCAGGAGGAGAGCGGCGAGGGGCTGCTGCCAGACGCCGGAGCCTGACTCAGGTGCGCGCTGGCAGAGACGCAGCTGTGGTGCAGGGCCCGGCAGGGTGGCGCAGGGCCCGGCGGCCGCCGATCCGATGCAGTCTGAATCACCATAAAGTCTCACCTTGACTGACATCCCTCCTCACACAGCCCCGCAAACTGTCATACAAGTCAGGCTCCACTATAACTGTTATATGGTTCTATAATGTGTGTGCGTGTGCACGTGTGTGTGTGTGTGTGTGTGTGTGTGTGTGTGTGTGTGTGCCTGCACGCATTTGTATACCCTGAAAATTTATTTATCGGTTTCAAAAGAAGAAGTGTGTGTTTTGGAGATAGGATAGGATTGTAAAACCAGACTTAACCTGTCATATATAACTGAATGAGTTCTTCAAAGGTTAAATATGCATGAAAGATATTTTAAATTGAAGCCAGTTATGTTTTACATACTGTGGACTACAGTTTATGTAAAAATGCATCCACCATAGGCCCTGTCAGCAAACCGTAAACAGTCATTCCTCCCTTGCTTTCTTATCTACGTTGCCGCATAAAGGTGCGGGGCAATGCATGGTTAGCTCTCTTCCCTCTAAGCACTTCCTTCATATCTGCGCTGCTTCAGCAAATAAACCACACGAATTACTACAGTGTAACAGTTTGGACATGGTGTGACGTGTCCCCTGAGGGAACAGGAACACGAACGAAACGTGTGCTTGCGCTCAGCTGTAAGGTGTGAGTGGTTCTGGATAGTCAGGAGCTTTAAGGAGCACTTAAGGTGTGAGTCATGATACTTCCTGCCAGCCACGTCACTTAAGAGCACTCAGGCCTGCCGCTCATATAACACTCCTTTTTCAACAAATTTCAAAATCTGCTGTTTAGGCTGGGCGTTAAATGTTGCATAATTTTTAGCTTTTATTCTTTTTTACAGTTCAGTTTTCCAGTGTTGTACATGTGTTAAAAAATGTTGCACCTGACTAAACATAAAAACACATTGAGTTAAAAATGAATGTTACTGACACTTGTTGCAAGAGACAAACACCCCAGGATATACTCTTTACAGATGAAATGGCATCTGACAGCGAGACTGTCTAGACAGTGACGACATGTTGGCTTTCCTACTGCAGAGTTCTGAAGCTTCAGAATGCTACATCTCTGCCCAGGAGAACATTTCAAACACAGTCGTGGTCGTCTTACAGGCCGGACGTCTGATCTGGGCCACAAGCACAATGACATGGATAAAGGACACGTACAGATTGCCTTCCTCAAATGGTCTTCTATTCCAGTTATCCTCTTCTTACCAGAAAGTGCCCCAGCAGTTCCTGGAACACTGTTCCTAAGGTCATTTCCGTGTGTCTCCTTGACCAACTTGGAATTAACAGCACGTGCTGTTGAAATCCATCATTAATTTTTAAAACCTTCATCACGGAGAACAAACAATCTGAGATGGCATGAGCCGATTTTCAAACTACAAACTATCGCATTCTGGATT
>JABJVR010000034.1:4991485-5019286 GCA_025773905.1 Chitala chitala | reverse complement strand
TTTCTGTTCCAACATGACTGTGCCCCAGTGCACAAAGCAAGGACTATAAAGACATGGTTTGATGAGTTTGGTGTGGAGGAATTTGACTGGGCCGCACAGAGCCGATTTCAACCCCATCAGGCACCGCTGGGATGAATTGTAACGGAGATTGCAAGCCAGGCCTTCTCATCCAGCATCAGTACCAGACCTCATGAATGCTCTACAGAATGAATGGGAACAAATTCCTACAGAAACACTCCAAAACCTTGTGGACAGCCTTCCAAGAAGAGTGGAAGCTGTTACAGCGGCAAAAGGGGGACCAACTCCATATTGAAGTATATTTATTTGAATATTATGTCATTTCAGTGCCTGTTGGTGTAATGATCAGGCGTCCAAATACTTTTGTCCATATAGTGCATCTCAGAGTGTTGGATTTAGGTTTTGATTTATACATGACCACTGAACTTTCCACTAGTTTGTATTTTTATAATGATGGATACAGCATGTTGTTAGTTGCTTTGGATAAAAGTGTCTGCTAAATGAATAAGTTACAGCAGAATACTATATTGTATTGAATGAAGTATATGCATGTACTGTATATATCGGCCTGTAATTCTATACAGGAACAGTGGTGGAACAATACTGCCGCCTGCAGGACAGAAGCGAATTTAAAGAAATTTATATTCACAATACAACATATTTAACAAAATAAGTTTTGTTTAAAGTTTTAAAGAGGTTTGGTGTTTTACCCTGCTCAACGTAAAAACACAAGATAAATTAGTAGGCGAATAATAAACTCCTACTAAACACTGAAATCTGAATATAACAGTAATACCAAAATGTGAAACTGAATACAGCTGTTTCTGTAAACCTGTATAGGTGAGAAATCACATACAGAAATCCAGCACTTTGGATATTTATTCCATTTAAATTTACGAACACACCTGACCTATTGTCAAGGCCCAGAGGGAGTCTAGTTTGGGAACCAAAGAATTTCATCTCTGCTTTTTGCAGATGATGTTGTCCTGTTGGCTTCATCAGTCCAAGACCTTCAGCGTGTACTGGGGAGGTTTGCAGTCGAGTATGAAGCAGCTGGGACGAGAATCAGCACCTCCAAGTCCGAAGCTATGGTTCTCGACCGCACATGTCCCACTGGAAGTAGACCCCGAGGAAGACTCAGGACACGTCGGATAGACTATCTCCCAACTGGCCTGGGAACGCCTCGGCGTCCCCCTGGAAGAGCTGGAGTTGGGGAGAGGGAAGTCTCTTCTTAGACTGCTGTCCCTGTGACCCAGCCCCAGAGAAGCGGCAGAAGATGGAAACCTGACTTATTGTCTGTCTACAGTAAACTCTTAACTGTCATACACAGTCAGTAACCTGAGGACTTGACATATTAAACTGAAAGAAAAAGGGATTGTGTGTTATAGGAGTTAAACAGCAAGGGTGAATAACACAGTCAAAAAGTGTGTAATAAAAGCAGTGAACTGCTGACTCTTCACTGAATTAAAAAATGAAATAAAAAAATTGTATATGAAAAATGTCAAGAATTCTTTCCAATGTTTTGTGTGTGTAACCGCAGAGAGATTTATGCATTATTGATTTTAGTTTGTATGTTCAGGTATATTTAAGAAGAACTCAGGCAAAGTAGCTAGCTAGGTGCAGATGACTAACTACAATAACTCGAGATTTCAGGGAAATGTTAGCAACTAGCTCAGAAAAACTAATACTTTTGTTCCTTTTCAGTGTTTTGCACACTGACCCTTAACATCTGATGAATAAACTAAAACCATTCTACCAACTTTAAACTATATGGCTGGTGAAACAGTGAATATTATATTGTGAAATGCAGTCAGAGCAAGTAATATGCCTCCGCTGTTGTCTAACTTCATTGTATTTATTCCTACTGCTTATTCTTTAACATTTGCAATTTCTTCTGTAAACAGCTTTGAGGCACACTGTAAAAGGCGCTATATAAACATTAATTGAATTAACATTATGAAAGCCAAAATTTTTGTACAAAATATTGTGTGCTGACACGCAAAATCATACTTCAAATATATGACACAGTCACTAAACACAGATTAAAACTTACCATTTTATTATGATAATGTTATTTGATATGTCAAATTACAAGTGTATGATGTAACGTAAAAACAGTTAAACTTATACATATATGCATATTTACATTATATTTATGAAAAAAAAAAAGCTACATCCGGATATAAAGAAAATACACCTACAATGTGAGTTAATCGAACTACAAATTGTACATCGTCAATGTGATAAAACCATTGAAAAAAATGGGGAACAAAAAAATAGAAGCATGCAACGAGAAGAGAACATGTTATTGATCTGAGAAAACGTGGGAGGCACTTTGAGGTGGTCAGCACTACAAATGAATGGCACGAGGAAGGTGGAAGGTCAACGAAATACGAGTAACGTAAAAACGCCAAGGCAGAAACACAGGTGGCAGCCAGCATTAAAATCAGAAATTAAAAATTAAAAGTGATCAGTATTCCATATATACTTCAGCTTAACACTGCAATGTTTTCTCACCTACATCTGACAACTAATTACACAACATTGTCAACAACTTGAATTAAGGAGAACTCGTACAAATCATTGACGTATCAGTGCACTGAAGCGCTACACAACTCAAAGGCAGAAAACGTGGCTGGTAAAAGATGAGTCTGCGGGGATGGAATTAACTAAATACATGCGTGTTTACGCCTTCCAAATGCAGCTGTGTTCTTTATTATTATTATTATTTCAGAAAATATGGCAATATACACAAGCTGTGAAATGTTTCTAAGAAATGAACTGTTGGTTATGCTAGTTAAGTGACAGGTAGATTAAAAAGGACAAGTGAAGACATTGCATATAAAATACAGTACACGACGAGAAGTTGCACTGTGCAGAATAATACAGAGCTAAATTCACTTGTTCGGTATTGTCCAATACACAAATCCTCCTTTTTATCCCCCCTAAAACTATGCAAAGCTTAATCAGGCTCATCCCATCCATCTTACAATATGGTTTAAGAAATCTGACAAAATGAAAGAAAAAAAAAAAAAAAAAAACTCCATACACTTCAGCAATGCTCTTTGAAAACCAGGTAACTTTTCACTTTCACTCGTTCCTAAGTTACAAAGCCATTTTTCCCTCTCCGTTTTATTTAGCCAAACCATAAAAATTAGCGATTGTTCCTAGCAGCTTTAGACATTAAATGTTTTAAAAATAATAAGTGGACTGCCACTACTGTACCGCATTAGCTGTCTATACTTAATCTCTCAGTACAAAACTAGAAAGAAGCTCTTTAAACTCAAGACATTTCCATCTGGTACCCTCTCTACTTTTCAATGTGAAACAATACTCAAAGTCGAGCTATGTACATAATGCTGTCAGGCTTAGACACAGTACATTCTGACAGTACTGATAAATACATCTATCAATTTAGCATGGGGTTATCATCGTCATTTAGATATATAGTGTTACCTATTTACAAAAGCTTCACGTTCCGTACCTGGACTAATGTCGCTCGTATAGCATCTATACAAGAAATCGGTGTGTTAGCTTTAGAGGACAGGAGAAATTGCATAGACAAGGGAAGAGAGTTTGGCGCTCAGAACAGAGTGGTGCGCGCATGTACGCAGTCCAGAAGGGGCTGCCACACCCACCAGCTCCCGCACCCCCCGAAATGCCTGGGATGGGGGAGCCCTTCTTAACCTGCTCGCTTTTCATCTCACTCTTGCATTTAAGTCACTTGTCGGGATAACCAAACACCACCCCCCTCCTTGTTTTTAGACGTTTAAATTTTTAAATGCACATAAATATTCTAAACGATGGACAAATAGTGTACAAAGTAAAATACTATAACTGTGTGCTCAATTATCAATCACACACCAAGCTTTGATACAGAGATATTAGTATTGTACTATATCAATTTGAATAAATACCGCTGCAAGTGACCAATATAGATTACATTTATTGCCTACTGACATAGCATGTACGAGCATGTTATTATACACCGCTTATGTGTAGATATACAAGTATACATACGCAAATATACACATGCACACAGACAAGCTACCAGCTATATGTAAATGTATATATTCATATACGTATACATATGTACAACTGTGTGGGTGTGCCGTGGACAACAAAAATCTTGCGTTAAATGCATTCTGGAAATTTTGTGAGTTGCAGAAATGTGACAGGCTGTTAAGTGCCTCGCTGTTGAGAAGTGAAAAGAAAAAGAAAAAAAAAAAACTGTAGTAAATATCCACACCAGAGGCAAGAACAACAATACCTATATCGTTGGATAGCAAAATTAGAGATGACCGACTTTAGGATCATTAAATAAGGGTTATTATACTTTTAAAAAGTAAAACACAAATATTCATCAATTTATCTTGCCTAAGCAGCAGTTTGGATGCGACTGTTTGTGTAAAATGGATACTCTTGTACTACAATTAATTAAATGCTGTCTAAACTGGCCTCGCTGAGAGACAGCAGCTGCAAAGACTCAAATAAATACAAGCAATCGGTACTGTACCAACATACAGTACACAACTTTTACTTTATGTTTAGTGTAAAAAGCAAAGAAACAGCTGTAAACCTATCATGGCTTTAAGGGTAAGGAATGCTCTCACTACTGTTAATTGGGACTGACTTTCAATAGCTTTTCAGGAAAGGACTGCTCCTGCAGTAAATGAAAAAGTGCACGGTGTTTCAACAGCTCATGCTTGAATTATGGAAGAAAAGAGAGGGCACTGTCACTGACTGCAAATTAAAAAACAAACTATAGTAAATCCCTTTTATTGTCCACTCCCGGTGTTAATTACTGATCTAGATCTCAGTTACAAGACATTGGCTTGTTTCTGTTTCTTCTTTTTTTTTTTTTTTTTTTTTCTTTCTGCACTTAGAGACAACAGATTCCTTCACAAGGTTACACAGATATTGACGAATCCAGCGTGCTGTCCCGATTTCCTGTGCGGTTCAACAATGTCGCTGTCCGTCGGTTCGGCGAGGCTGCCCAAGTGTGTAGGAGTGCGCGAGTGCGTGTGAGTGCCTGTTTGTGTATGCGTGCGTATGGATTCAGCGATCTTGTCCTCGTCACCAGCGGCTTTTCTCGCACGGAGCACTACAGAGCCTCTCTGCTGCTTGTTAGGCGTGCCCCGGTGACGTTAAAAAAGCAGCCCCCCCCTCCGCACGCACTGGGAGAGAGAGACACAGAAAGAGAGACTTCACCCTCTAGGTGGTCGAGAAATGGATTCCGTAGTGTTGGCGGCCGGCCCACCTCCAGCAGGGGTGGCGGGACGGGGTGGCCCGCGGCTCAGCCGGCGGCCTTGTGGCGGCCCCCGCAGCAGTGGCACGCCTCGCCGCAGCGGTAGCAGGCGCGCAGCGGCAGGTAGCAGCACAGGCACGGCGCCACGAGAGACAGGGCGGCCAGCGCCAGCCAGCGCAGACAGAAGCGCTCCTCGGCAGGGTCGCAGGAGCACGGGTCTGAGAAGTCGCCCTCCGAGTCAGACATGCAGTGGTACAGCATGCTCTCGGCGCACAGCATGCAGCTGATGCGGTGAATGCACTGGCGCACTGGGTCTGGAGCGTCAGGGCACTGGCCACGCCGGTTGTCCTCGTGGTTGAACATCTCGCGACAGTAGGTACAGCGGGAGCGTTCGCCGTCCTCACGCCGCCGCCGTGACCCCTTGGGCTTAAGCAGCGGCGAGGGCGGAGCCTTGGGCCCCTTGCCTGTGTCCGTGCCCAGCTCCCCGCGCCCAGAGTACTTATCGCCATCCAACTTGAAGAGCGGACCCCTCGAGTCGAGGTCGTCGCGCTCTGGGCCGGGCCTCGGCGTGACGGGGTGCCTATAGTCTTCATACCCGCGGTTCAAAACGTCCCGGCGCGGGTTAATCCGCACGATCTCCTCTTCGTCCTGGAAACTGACGTGCCGCGTTGTCTTGACAGAGACCTTGGCACAGGAGAGAGAGAACATGGTGTCACAAACTAACCAGTTTAGGTAAAGAAGGAGAGAACGCTAAAGGAGTGTTACACTACGACCTCGCGTTTTTACAGGAGACATCTAGAAAGTGCAGAAATCTGTCTATGCATGATACAAAAGCTGCAGTGAAAATATCCTGGGGCTTTACGGAGCCCCGTGAGGCAGTAGGTAACGTGATGAGGGTTGTACCTGTGGAGGTAGGTAGCGACGGCTAGGAGTGGGGAAATCAAAGGGCTGGGCACGCACATAGCACACCCGGCAGGGCTCTGTGCTCACCACATTTCGGGTAAACAGTTCTGGTTTTCTTTCCATCACTGGGGGACAAATAGCAGGAGCTTCAGGATTTACCTATAAAGTCAAGAAACACCCATTTACTTTCACAATGCATGTCAATGTCTATTTGTCTATCTTGACAAAACCTACAAAAAAAAAACTAAAAAAAAAAAAAAAAAATGTTAATTGCCAATCTCGCTGTATTGCTGTAGAACTGCACAGTGTGCAAACACTTTTCCCACCAGCAGAGGGAGCTGGGGTTGATGGAGTCTGTCCGAGGTTTTCTATTGACTCAAACACCATGTTCAGAACACAGAGTCCTTATCACCACACATGTTCCCTGCAGCATTTTCAATGGTTCAGAAACTACTAACGTGCGTGAAAAACACTGAATCACTTTCTAACCTAGTATACACTAGCATCAAAACATTTCAATCAATGCAGTTCCTTTTCCTTTCAATTCATGTTTAAGACATCACACCAAAATGTTTATTTTTTCCCCCTAAAGATATTTCTGTTCGTTAAGAGATGACAAAATGGTATTTTGAGTTCACACACAGCTAATCAAAATTTTTTTGCAATCAAAATGTACCACATTATAAGCTGTCACACACAGTAGCGATGAATCATAAAAGTGTGTCTCTGGCTCCCACACAGAGCATACAGAAACACTGTGGGTAACTGGCAAGAGGTGGTTACAGAAGTCTGTCAGACAAACTGAACACACTGTGCATAGCGGAGAATCCATCTAATAAACACGGGGGGGGACAGGTGTGACAACAAAACAAAATAAAGGCAAAAAATGTATACATCACAGTTTAAGTACTATGCACATATGTACAGAAAATCCCAGCGAAGCAGCAGCAAATCTTTACAGGAGCCATTTGGATCATCCAGGATTCTCTAAAAACATTGCTTCAACATCTCCAATAAAATCCTGAAACACTGCTTGAGTACAGCCAATGGGATTGTGAAGCACTGGTTGTGTATAGCCAATGGGACTGTGAAACACTGGTTAGCCACAGCCACAAGTATTCTCAAACTGTGTTTAGAGAATACTGACTGTGTGTGTCCATTAGCATCTGAAAATGTGTTTGCAGCCAATAAGATGAAAAGGCTGCTCAGTAACGTCCCTGGGTCACTTGGTGCCCCAGGCAAAATTACATTTGCAACCCCTCACATGACAGCAGAACGTTTGTGTGCTCTTCAGGGTGTCTCTACGGACGGACAGCACCCCTAGCATTTGCCTTCATGGCCTATGCCCAGGGCCGGCTCTGAGGTTGCTAAAAAGTAAAATTTATTCACATAATGCACGTTATCTGCGTTTCATTGAATGCAAAACCAAATGCACAGGCATCTCTGTATCACATCATCTATCATGTTAAACTAAACTTCTATTCACTTTCTATTATACATATCCTATTCAGAATCATTCTCAAATCACCGTTCTTTCAAAATTACTGATCATTACAATTACATGACAGGGTATCATAAATAGCAGAAACACTCCTTCCCATGGGAAATAAGGAGGCAATTGTCCTCTGGAAGACACCTGTAAAGTACGCTGACCACCTTATCTACAATTACCGAACACAACATCAGCACTGGGGAAGTGAGTGCCATGGATAGACATGTGCACAAAAGTTAATGTAGTTTTCTTTTGTCAAATTCAAAACTGAGACCATATAAATGTGCACATCACCCCAATCTGAACCTAACAGAAACTAGAAGGTCTCCGGAAAGCTCACACTAACCTAACGAGGACAAAACAACTATACCAACAGGCCAATCTCCAGCTTGGCGGTACAGACCTCTTTATAATGGTTTGTACAACAGCTGCAGTATTGCCACTCTAAGCAAACAGTACAGCTCTTTGCATTAATATTTTTTAGTCCAAATACATTCTTTGCATGTGTGTACGAGTGTTAACGTCAAGCTCAGGCCTCTTCCGCGGAGACCTTGGCCTTCGTGCACCTTGGCTGTGCAGGAGCCATCCATTTAACATCTCGAAAAAGTACAGAGCAGAGACACCAGGCCGCAATCAGGATTAGGAGAAGCGTGAGCGTGACTGCCTTACCTGGGCTCCATCTTCTGGTGCCTCAGTGTCACTGGGGTTGGAAGAACAGCCTTAAAACAGGAGGAAAGAAAACACATTAGAACGCAGGCATATCACACCCCCGCCAGCAAACCAAAGGCACGCACGCGCTCTCACACGCACACACCACTATAGAAGAGGGACAAACATCGGTCTCTAACAGGAATTACTTGAAGAACAGACACATCCAAATATCACCATTTAAGAGCAAGCACTCAAATTTTTTGGCTCTACAGGGACTGGACTGTTATACAAGCTTTACATCAGATTTAAAAAGGGTGATGAAACCTGCTGATTCCGAGACTACTGACTGACGGCCTCACTACTCACACTGCCCACTGAAATTATCACTGCTCAAGTCAGGCCCGTTACACTAGGTATATCATATGCAAAACACATGCCTTAAAAGGTCAAAAAATGGCTTATCCACCAACCGTACTTCAACAAAGTTTCATAACGGCTTCCCTGTTTCCATGGTGCTGTATTTCGAAAATCCAGACATTTTTTTCTGCTTTCTTTAGTCAACCTACGTAACCAGCTTTCCAACTCTCCGCTTTCTGTATTTATTTATTTATTTATTTATTTTTTTATCTCGCAAGAACTTTTTTTCACTACATTTATCAACTGACATATTTAAGTTGAAGTAGCCCCAACTGTACTGTAACAGTCATTACAACTTTGGGTTATCGCAGCTTTGTCCAAGTATCAAATGCAAATTGCACATCACATATATAAATGTTCTTAATTTCAATTTAAAGACGTGTGTGAAGTTCCAACATGGCCGACACCAGCACAGGGCTGACTGCGCCTTTGCAGCATCTTTTCCCTACAGTGTGACGGCATGTTCTGCTTAGTGTACCCCAGGCCAGACTGGCAGCAAAACCCTGTACCCAGTTGCCATGGTTACAGAGAGCTGCATCATTGTCCCTCTGCATTCTACTAAAAACACAAAGCACATAAGTGTACAAAAGCCCTTATGGTGACTTGACATGACAAATCGTGTGTGTGTGTGTGTGTGTGTGTGTGTGTGTGTGTGTGTGTGTGGGGGACAGAAAACATGCACTTGCATAACATCATGTAAAAATGGAAAATGCTGTCAACAGTTTTTCTAAAGAGCAAAACATTCTGGCATTGACTTTAAGACCATGACACAGAACAGGAATGGAAACACAGAAATACATATGCAAGCCTTCCGTGACATTTAGCACAGTTTAACAGTCCGCTGTGTTGACCTGAAATGATAACTACAACATAAACAATTGTTCTTGGACAACCAGAGCATAGTGGAAACACAAACCGTCATCCAGCAGTGAAAGAATAATCAATCAGCTGTAAAGGACTGCTGAACAACACTGGCCATATTCTTAAAGTACAAGCAGAGCACAAGGCACGTGCAGCACGCCAGCACAGCGAGATGTGAGCAGGCGTGGTGTGATAACGGCCTGTGGCAATCCGTAGGAGCAGCCAGTTCACAAATACAGCGTGTTCAGCACCAGGCAGTGCTAACACAACCAACAATACTAGAATTAGCTCAAGAAAGAATGGAGCTCTAATTCAATAACCAAGTGCGGTTACATAAGCAGAAGCTAAGAAAACTGCATGGATTACAACATACAGTAAAATTATTGGTCAGATGCAAGTCAGGGGATAAATATTATCCTTGAAGGTAATAGATATTATCTCACAATATCCATCACCAAGATGCACATATATGATAGCCAATTAAATCTGCTGCAGTGGTCCACGTGGGTCGTTCTTAATGTGCAGTGTTGCTTTGAAAGGAATTAGGATGAGAGAGGTGTAGCACACCGTAAATCTAACAGAGAATTGAGCTCTGAATGTGATAGTTTCAAAATAAATGCAGCGTTCCTCCGATTTACGTTTTCTTGACAAATTCTTTTTGCTATAATGTTTCCTGTTTCCCGAGTTAGTATTCTTTGGCTAGGAGGGTAGAGCTATTGACTCACACCCCCAGTGTCGTGGGTTTGAATCTGGCTCTCAGCATTGTGTGTTGCATTTTTATGTTGCCCCCATACTCCTCTGGGTTCTCCGCGTTTCCTCCAATTGGGAACTTCAAATTGCCCTTAGCGTGTGCGTATGACCTGTGATAGGCTGGCACGCTGTACGGGCTGATCCCCAAGTTACTGTAGCCCAGCGAGAAGGTAAGAAGCTACACAATGTACACATGACATCTGGTACCACCTTTTAAACCACACCGAACACACACTGCTACATGTCTACTATGAAGACCTATGTCTTGGTACTTGGTATCGAATTTCGGTATCTGTAAAAAAAAAATTAATTAATTAATTAATTAATTAAAAAAATAATAATTTATAAATAATAAATTTAAATTTTATCTATTACAAAATGTTTCCAAACACTGAAAATTGTGCATGTGGAGGTAACTAAAGCACTCGGCGGCAGAGTACAGCAGGTTGTCTTCTGTTCATTTCCGGTCTTGTGTTCACTCAGTGATATACGAGCATAAAATAAACAGTAACAATAAAAATCTGACCACCCAAACACACACAAAAAAACAACCAATGAAATCCTTCTGGTGCATACAGTACCCCCCTTCATCATAAGAAAAAAATTATAAAACAAATTAGACAGTACAGTGTGTAACCTCTCGTGGCAAAACACATACACACGTGCCCATTCATAATCTCAGAAAATGTCTAATAATCAGGCAAGTCTTCCAGGTCTTGCTAAAATCACAGACTGACCATTTTGTACACACTCTACAGTGCTGTGAAATCTGGCTTTAGGCTTACTGAAATGTATAAAGAACACTCTTGAGAAAAAAATTTAATGTACATCAAACTTAATAAAATAATCAGGCAACAGCTTTTATTTAATTAACATCACAGTCATATTACTGTATTTCTGTAAATAATGAAAATACAGTTAATTACTAGCATTTAATTCAATTAAATCTTTTAATACTTTAGTCATCCACAGTAATAGTTATTTAATATTACTGTATCAGCAGCCAATCAGCTTTAGAAACAGAATCAGGTTTACTGCCAAGTACATTTTCACATATGAAGTATTTGTTTTGGTAATGGAATGCATCTGAATTTTAACCACTGCGTTCCTAAACTGATTTTCAATGCGGATACCATTTTTAGAATACAATTAAGCATGTATATTGCTTTGTTGACACACACATGTAATGTAGTACACATATCACAGCCCATGACAGCTGCGATGACTAAATTATTTAACATGGACTGCATATTCCACTCCCTACAAAAAGTAAAAAAAATTAAAATAAATAAAAAAAAAAAAGACAGCCTTCCGTTTCAACACTATGTGACTGTTGTATATGAAGTGGTTTATTTTTCACACTGCTATAATCTTTAAGCAATTTCATTCGTTATATTTCTGCAATGATAACTTGTTCCCATTTATAATTACTTATACTGAGAATTTAATACTATGAAAGGAAGCGTGCTAACATTTCAGTGATGAGTCATGTTTTGTTTTTTCCCCCTCTAAATTTAATCACGGCATCCTGGTTCCTCTGATGAACACGTTATTTTACATACAGTACAGGCACGCCCTTGGCCGCACGCAAACCTGCTAAATGTACCATTATAGAAGTATGCGATTTTAAACTCTATGAAGGTTTGACAAGCCGTCCGTCATCACAAACTTAGTGCAATGCGAACACACCCACTGCAAACTCAAATACCTCAACGGCCAACGTTCATTCCATTTAATGATGCAGGCAGCCCCAGAGCAGCACTTTCTATTGGAGGAAAGGTCCCATGACCTTTCACAATCCCATGATGCATCGCTGAATCTCTGTCAAGACGGCAGCATTAAGGGAAAGCAAAAGCTATAACAACGTGTTGCTAGCATTTCCAACATCTGTTGGGTTTCCACATTACACCTCCTGCAAAATGAAGAGCACAGGACAACAGGACTCCTCTCACAGGCCCAGCAACCTGTTTTTACCCCCAATTCTGTTCAAATTGCCCTTAGCAAGTGTGTATGGCCTGCGACGAGTTTAACACGTGTGAATTCCACAGCACACGGCCTCTCCCTCCAAATCACACTGCACATAACTGATTGTGTGACACAGTAACAGGTCAATGTCTGCTTCTGTGACATACAAGCAGGCCCACCCCACACCAAAAGGATGACCGTGTTCCCAAACAGACTGTCTCCAAGCATCCACCCACTACTGGAACAATTAGACGAACCTGCCATAACAGAGTGCCTGCCCCCCCAACACCCCAAGTGCTAAACTGCACTTTTCTAAACTTGGAAATCCAAAGTTTCTCTGGAGGCAAAAAAGATGTGGGGGGAGGGTTGTTACATAATGCTGCAGCTATGGTGGCTTGCAGGAAGTTCGCCTTTATCACTCTGCGGTATTATCTACAAGCTGCTGTGTGAACGCAGCACAAACACCACTGATGGCTCCCTGCGGAAGTGGCACCATCACCGGGGCCGATAAGATAACGCAACAAACGCGACGTCCACAGGCATGTGACAACTGTTACGTGGTGTAAATGATTCAATAAAATCCTAATCGTATAGTACCATCTCTTGAGGAAAGGAAAAAATAAAAAAAATTAATGAATGAAAAAACTGCACCTGCGTGCTCTCACGCTCCTGCTGCCAGGGGGGAGAAACTTCAACAATAACAGAAATTGTTGAGGGCAGGGCGTCTGCACGCGATTACAAGACAAAACAGCCGAGCATTTCGTTTATAGGAATCGCCGCCTGACCTGTGAGGTGCCTGGCAACCGAAAACTCGCTGCTCAGGCCCGGAGCTTCTACACCAATCGCAAAGAACGAACGGGAGGGGCGAGGCGCTGACTGACAAAAACAGGAACAACAAAAGGCGAACAGAAAGAACCCTGGTGAGGTATCTCTCTAAACAACATCTCCAGCTCCAAGTATGCTAGAGCCCAGGGTACAGAAAAATGTCAGTTCCACAAGTTCTGGTAATAAATCATAAAAGCTGCCTACAAATACTGCCATTTCTGAAGCGTACACGACACCATGGACTGAGTAATATTAACCCGGCAGCTGCAAACAATTCTGTAAAAGTAAAAAAATAAATTTTTTAATAAACGAATGACATACTTAACTGTCGTTTAAATGTTGCAGTTTGTTTTTTGTAGTGATGCACAACAAATAAAGATGAAATGGTACGAAAAAGAGAAAAAAAGAGGAAGAAGACTTTACCCTGGCTGATATCCTCAATGGCCCGTCGAACACCCCTGTCAAAGGCTCTGGCGTCAGCCGGACTCTGGAAGGTGAGTCCAAACTTCCTGTCGTTGAGTCGCCAGTGGTGAAATATAGGGTTGACCTTGTTGTAGACCAGGTCTTTCTTCAAAACACACTCCAGGACCATCTGTAAGTTAACAACTCCATGCATTACAACACCCTACAGCTCTCAAATAAACAGAACCCTCATCATGGTTTTATATACACTCTATGGAAGACTTTGAGGATAAAATCCAATATATGATCTCTTTTTAATTGTTACAAAAAAGTGAACCACCACTTTTCTAATGTGAGAATTAATAGATTTTTTTTTTTTTTAATTAAAAATATGTCTTTTTATAAATTTTTTATTTCTGTGCATGTGTGAGCTATCCCTGGTACATTGGTGCAAGGAGCTAACTGCAGAAAGGTGTACTCTAGCTGCTGTTTACTGAAGATAGCAACAGACGTGGGGGTGGCAAGAAAAGGGGGGGGGGGGCAGCACTTGCACACGCAGCACGGGAGAGGAGACAGAGTGGAGCCAAGGCCGGTAAGGTGAGCTAAACAGGCGCGCCACGCTGAAGGGGAAGTAGCATTATCTTCAGGACACCCAACCGCACGTTGCTCAGAGAGGGGGCCGTGTGGGCTGCAGTTCCATCTAAAGCCACGCAGACCCAGAGCTCGTGTGCGCGGCCCCCATTTGGGGCTACATTCACCAGCAACGCTTCCCCATCGCCGACACGAGGCAAGAAATCCTGCAACACAAACCCCGCTCCGTGAACAACGCTGGCTAATTCATCGCTAAAACACGTTTCCCTGCAGGTTCTCTTCTGAAGCGACTTGTTAGGCACAAGCCTGAGGATTTTTAGCTGGTGCTCAGAGCTGAATACAGACAACTCTTGCGCAGGCGTTCGCCTGTGATGATTCATGCTCAAAATCCAACAGCCCTCGTTCCTCAGCGTTTACAGAAGCAGGGCTTCACTTTGCACACTCTCGTTTCAGCTCATCTTACAGTGCATCGGCTGTGTTTGAACACTCTCCCCCCTCTTCATTTTGCAAGCATATTGAAAGGCATAAATCACATCTGCTTGTGCCTGTCGCTGTGCTACTTTTTATTTATTATGTTTCTACCATACTGTTGACCTTGAATGCTAAAAACAGCCATTTTTTAGAAAGTAGAAAGAGGAACACATATGGTAGAGAAACACAACCGAAAATAAGACTCAAAACTGTGCCCTGAGACGTCTTCAGTTTCGCTCTGTGTTCCATCCAAGCATATAGCATCTTTGTAATTAAACTAAGTACTGGTTTGAGAATTGTCTTAGGCACAGCGTCAAACCTGAACCACCACGGCTGCGATTTGTATATAAATCACGAATAGCTATCAACGCTGTCAAACTGAATGACACAGCCATTCACAGCCCTCCCTTGGACTTCCGCTCAAGCCATTCTTGCTTAGCCAAATGCTGCAGCCATGGCAACGCGTTGATTCATGACACGTCAACGTGAAAGTTTCAATGCATCTTTACGAAAGCCATAACCTGATATCAAAATAAAGTGTCAGCATTTATCTCTAATCAACACTGGCTGTTCCTGACAGCCCTGAAATACATTACAACATTTCCTGAACAAGGTCAGCTCAGAAAATACAGCTCCCCCACCCCCAACTTCGCAGGTAACGTCAACGCAACATGTTGCCAAAGTACAAGGCCCCTCCTACACTCGCCCCACTAATCAGCGGACATTGCTCAGTAAAGGCACTTCATAGAGAAACCCAATAGCAGCACTACCAAGTCTGTGTCAACATGGGGAATCAGGTGTCATCTACCACACACCACAGGGCTCGCATACGTTCAGACAGCTCACAGGCCTTTGAAAACCATCTTCATTCTTTAATTACAGATGCCTTTTTCAAATTTTTCCTCTAAGAAAATAAATATGGATTTTGACATAACATTTTCCTGTATCCAATGCTGTTTTAATGTGGCTTTTCGTTTACTATAAAATGAGGAATTATTGCAGATTTCATGTAGACTAGTTATTAGCAAGTCTCTCCAAACTGTACCAGAACATCCATATCGCTCGATACTGACCAGACTTCAGTCTTGCTGTTAAAAGTCCATACATAATATTTAACTATTCAATATTTCTTGTAATAGTATGTTATTATTAGCACTCCTATTAGTATTACAGCCAGCAAACTATTTGTGATACAAAACAAAATAACCTTTAAAACTAGGGTTTTTAAATACATTTAGCTGTATACTTATTGTACAGGTGCAGTTTCTGGTCAACACATGTGAGAATGTGTGCACCACTGGTGGCAGTTATGCCAATTAATTACCAGTGTACCATTTAAAAGATCTACCTTTATCTGCTTTATAAAGAATATGGTCATGCCCTCCATGAAGAATTTACACGGGAAAAAAAAAACAGAAGAGAAGTCCGTTTTAAGGATGGACAGAAAAAGACACGCAAGGCCACGCCCACACAGAAGTGTCCCATGTGGGGGTGAGTGTAGCGTTCTTACCGTATTGTCTCTGAGCCTCTCCCCCTGAATGAGGAAGTCGGTACGGCAGCTGTCCCCATCCTGCCGTCGGACTCTGCGCACGGTGACACAGCTCAGCCCCCCGCCTGTCAGAGGCAGCCACCCTCCACTGGAGTCGTCCCGGGTCATGACAACAGCTCTCACACGCGCAAAACTGTCACTGTCACTGAAGGAAGGGGAGACGGAAGAGACACAGAGAGAGACACTTAGGCACCTTTACATGACACACCTCTCACTCTGGGCAAAGAGAGAGGAAGAGGAGAGAGAGACGTAACAGCAATAACACACACACACACACACACACACACACACACACCAAAAAGTGTTACTAAAATATAGATGCAAAAAAATTAAGGAAGCTAAACATTTCAGTGATGATAATTAAAACCATTCTGGCACAAGTGCATCAGACTGTGAGAAAGAGGGTTCTGTACGAGCTGGTCAACGCGGACCGGGGACAGAAGACTCGGGCGCGGCGCAGTCAACGTGGACAGAGGACTCGGGTGCGGCGCAGTCAACGCGGACAGAGGACTGAGTACAGGGGATTGCAACAAGCTGCACTTCTCTCTCTCTCTCTCTCTCTCTCACACACACACACACACACACACACACACAATTGCATGGACTGACCATGGACAATAAAATGGCCTCTTCAATTACAGCACTGAGTGTAATGGAAAGTTTCAAGATGAAAAGATAATTACCGTTTCACTGCAACAATTATTGGCAGTTAAGAGCATTCTGTGAACCATTCAAAAAAAACCATGTCCCACAAAAACAGTCAGAAAAACAAAACAGAATTCTCTCACTGAAATAATGGTTCATTTAAAACTCATAAGTGTAATGGAATTATCATTGTCAGCATTACAGTTTTGTTGACTAAAATACACTCATAATACAATTCTAGATAATGCCATACCCTCAATGGGAAGAAGGCAGAAAGCAGCCATTTCTGCACGTCCTACCAGAAAAACAAAACGGGAAGTGTAGCGAGAGAGAAGGGCTTATGTAATTCACTTGTAAACATAGTTTCAACAGTTGTGGTTTCTCAAGATGCTCCATATTTCATCTGTTGTAGAAATGAGAAAACTAATGGAGACTTTCTCCATTAAAACATCGCACATCATATATGAAGCAACATCGCACATCATATATGAAGCAACATACATTACAAAATAAATTATGTACAAATATTCCTATAATGAAATATGACAGCCTTGCTTTCCATCCAAATACCTGCCAAACTAGTGTTCTAACTTCTGTGACAGCTTTCAAAAATAATAAAATCTCTCACTTGCATCAATAACTATTACCTACTCTCTGATATGTAAGAATTTTCAATTAATCTGCAAATGCTAATTTTGGTATGAAAATAACAGCTAAGTAGGGATCCCCATCCATCCATCCATCCATTCTCTGTACTGCTTGTCCAGTTCGGGGGTTGTGGGGAAGCCCATCCCAGGAGGCACAGGGTGCCAACCCAACGCAGTGTAGGGGTGCCCTACACACACACAGAATATTGGTGACCTTGCCACTTGAGGCAATATCTGTAAGTCACCTTGGACGACTGTGTAAAACTGGCTGTGTGACTAAAAGAATCCAATTAGGACATTAAACTTAATTTGAAGGAAGCAGTGTTGGTTAAAAAAAAAAAAAAAAAACTTTACATATCTAATTCATATCAATTATGATGAAAACTGTAGCTAGTGATTCTCCATAGGCAATGTTACATCAGGTTACATAAACAATTGGGGGGGGGGGGAATTGTCTTGGCAATTCGATTATTGTTTTTATCTGAAAATGGAGTTTGTACAAGGTATTCTGACATTTCTGCACACAAAGGTACGTGGTGTTTCCCCTGTCATAGTACAGGCATTGCGGGCAGCCGTGCCATGGAAGCCCCCCACCATGCCTACATGGCAGGCCAATTTAGTTTTTTTTAAATCTAATAATGTCAAATATACACTCATTTGGAAATAATTTGCGTTTGGGAGTCTCTGTCAGGCGCCTCTCTCCATGTGTCCTTCCTGCTTCAATCCGATTCGCTTCTGACAGCTCTGGTAAGAAAGACGAACAAACCCGGGAATACATGAAAAACATGAATGAGTGTGACTGAGAATACTGCTTTTAATGAGTTTCATGTGGAAATGAGGCGTTATTTTCATCCAGGCTTCACCAAGTTATATTAAGTTTGTGATACTTAATATTTTCTAGTGGAGCCATAATGTTACTGTATTTGTCTCCTGTCCGCACTTTCAATATGTTACTCCAACACTGCGATGTGTCAGTACTCAGTGTTATAATAGTTTAAAAGAACATAACTGATCACAAAGTAATCATCACAGAGTGGATTTGTGCTGTAATGAAGTTTGAGTAAACAAGAAATTTCCTATAATGCAACTAATGTTAATAAAACATTATAATAGCTTATAAGTTCAGCTATTAATGCTAAAGTGAGCAATGCAACCCAAAATCTCATGCTGCGCGAGAATAAAAAATATTAGCGTGTTCATGTAAAACCTCCATCATCCTGTAGCCACTGAGCCTGAAAATGTTCAGGGGGGGGGGGGACACTGGGTGTGGTACAGCTTTTCAGATTTTCACTTTACCTCATCTAAATACGTACAGGGATGAGAAAAAAAAAGTTTGCACCATCTGAAGAAAGAATTTGTCCATGCAGCCTGTTATAGTGACAGTCCTGCTTAACTCAACTGTGTAGAAAACAGCACACAGGAAACACTGAGCGTCAGAGCTCTCGGACAAACTCGACAGGCCTGGCGTTGGCCTGATGTCGAGAAAATATTCTTCATTACGCGTTTTGCTACGTTCCATAAACTACTAATCTTTGTTACAGACTTCAAAGTATCTGTTGGTAAAGTGTTATCAGTATCACATTTCTGCAGTTGTCTCACCATCTATAAATCTGTTAATTATATCGTAACTGTAATTAACAAGCACACCAAATGCTATCGTCTAATTTCCTTATGATGGTTGGGTGAAGTTGGCTCATTTTTAGAAAACCGTTCATTTTGGTCTATATGATCATGTACAAGACCACTTTATCTCAACACGGCCCTCCATGAAAGTGTAATCTACAGATGACTGTAAAAAGAGAAAAACTCAAAGCATATCATTAAGGTACGTGTTCATATCACTGCACTGTATAAAAACTGTGTGAAACTGTGTGAAGACTGCCAAAAGCAGGGCTGGGCAGTTAATTTTGCCAAAGGGCCACATAACAGACTGGGCCTGTTGTGGAGGCTCCAGCCAATAGGCTGAACTCAATTCTACTTAATATTCATTTTATCACTTTCTAAAAAAGCTTCAAATTGTGTAGTTTGGATAAACTTCTACAGGTAAGAGTAGATATTACGATTGGGCAATGAAAATATGAAACAGGCATGGTATAAAAGCCAACATCAAATCCTCATTTAATTAACAATGACAAAAACAATTTTTAACAAAATATACATTTTGCAGTATTTCAAAGACCAGCATTAAATTCACTTTATACAAAGTTCTGCTGCTATTCTGCTTGTGGTTGACTCACCGCATTGTAATGGTGATTCAAACTGTAATCCTTAAACACGGCAATCTGATCTCCACACACTAAGCACTCGGCTTTACCTTTGACTTCAGTAAATAATTTGAAGTCCATGTCTTGTTAAAAACTATACATTCTGCATCAGCCTTTCTTTTTGTAACAGCAGCTGACATTTTTGAGGGCTAACAGCCAACTAGCATCTCTCGTAAACGTTTGTTCACCAGCAGCTTGCTTACGCTCACAGGCACGCGCACACGCCCAAACGTGTGTAAATTGAAAGACAAAAAATAAAAAACTATCACCTTCAAAATAAAAGCAGCGAGGTCGCGTAAAGTGCACTATATTTATTCAACTGCTAATTTCCCAATGACATAGCATGTGCCGGTCAGGGACAGGCAAAGGGCCAGATGTGGCCCGTACGATGCCCAGGTCCGGCCAAAAGGTAATACTGTTTTCACTTAACAGAGCCCTATTCTCTCAGATGAGGAAGTGTCATCTAAAACGTCACACTTGCTAAATTCAGCTCACGTATGCATCACGACGAAGCCGTACGTGGGACGGCAAACGTCGTCTACTCAATTAACTGTCCCAGCTTCCCAAGCACCTGCAGACACATAAAGCCTCCAGACTTCAAGTGAGTCCAGCCTAAACGTGCTCAGCACACTCATATTCACACACTACCAGTTTACAACACTATTACACTGAACCTAAAAGGGCAACGCAGCAATTACCATCACTAACCGCAAGTAAAGCATGTGAAAATACATAATTTCAATATAGAGAACATCTGCATGATATAAATTTAATTAAAATAAAACAGAAATATATTAAAACATTTCCCCACTACTAGGTACGAAATACAGTTTTGATGAGCTGCTCATAAAATTTACTGTCCATCATAAGTTAAGCACTGGAATGCCCTGCGAGTCCCTCACCAACCGTGAGGCACACAGTAGCTAATGTCTTTGTTTTTACTGTCCATGTCTTGGTTACCTGAGTACAGTATGGCCATCCCACCACACGCTTTCCATCCTGAGGGCAGAACAGGCTCACAAAAATAGGGCACATCCATGGGCATACGTGCCATGCTGCTGCTAAGAGCCAGCACACGTGCTCGCCCCAGGTGAGCTCCCTTCCTCCAGGCCTCCTCCTGTCCTCCTGCACCCCACCCCCACTCTGCACTCAATAGGTCCTACGCAATGTGATGTAGGCACTGCTCCTTCAGTAAATGTGCAGTATATCCCTTACAATGTACAAGCCAACTCAGCAATTTAAAACATCAGAGTCGCTTGTTTATCTGTAGAGTCAACTATGAAAGATTAATATTAATCACCTGCTGATAACTGAAAGCTTAAGGGGCAGAGCAGGCAGCAGGAGACAGTATTCATTATAAGCGTGTGACAGGAATTATTTCACATGTTAATGCACTAATACCAATGATGCACCATCATCCCCCCCACCCAAACAGGGAAGGAAAAGCTTATCAAAAAACTGAGTTTGTAGCAGACGAGACAAATTGCACCATCTCAATAAATAGGTTTGTTGAACTTTTAAAAACTGAATTTTAAAGAGAAAAAAATATATATTCAACCGTTATTAGCTCACAGATCTCCCTCTTCACAGGACCTCAATAACAACATTTCAATAACCATTTTAAAATCCTTGGTGGATTACAATAACATATTAAAACATTTGTATCAAATCTTCTATAGAGCGTTACAAAGAGGGGAAAAAAAACGGTTTTCCTCTTTCCTGCCTTTAATCAATAGCCACACAGCGTTAGTATTCCTCACAAGTTACAGCCCAATTCGACCAGACGCCCCATTCTTCAGCAACCCTGCCCCTTCACTTCTTCAATACAATGAAAAAGCCTTCTCTAATGAGCGCACGGCCTTGCGGATGCAAAGCAGGAAACTCTTTTGCAGTTTACAGCTTTGACCCCGCGTGACCCGGCACACAGAAACCAGTCAACGTCCAGATACAGAGTGGTAGACCCGGGCTTCAGGGCGTGAGAGGAGCAGGCAAAGAACCAGACCCAAGGCCCCCTGGAGCCGGTGCGCACGCACACACACACGCGCACACACACACACACAGTGACCTTCTCTTGTTTCAGTTTCTTAACCACGATCCAGCTGAAGAAACAAGCAATGGCTGGCCTCACTCTGGACGTCAACTAACAGCCATAAGAAAAGACTCGGTGTTTCATAGTACATACAGTACAGTAAAAAAAAAAAAAAAAAAAGTGCTACAACAAATTGGGGACATTCAGCTTTTTCAGAAGCCTGCACCAGTTTCATGTTGGTAGTAGACACACTGCTGTCAACAGAATGGAACCAGAAGTTGGTCTGCCAACATTAAAAACATTACAGTACACATACACTGTCCTGACAAGACCATAAAGGCAAGCCAAGAACATCTACAGGACAAACATGCACGGTAGTCCAACACTGGCAGCAACCAGGGTCAACCCTCTTTACCTACTGGCTGCGTGTAGGCGAATGGACACAAGAACACAACTCTGGGATGGGCATGTGTTCTGGGCTGTGGCTGCAAAGATGTCCATTTCCTGGATAATCAGGCAGCACTCTGTCCAGAGTGGACACAGAGCCCCTCTGCTCTTCCTGTGAGGAGCCAGGCGGCAGACCGCCAAACTCAAAGGACCTCGTGAGGAGGATACCGATGACATGCTGGATGTCAGCCACGTAGTCACCACACGCTTTTGTGTTCGTTTTGGTCAAGCTTTACAGCACACTGGGGTCAGCAAAGGTTAAAGCTGGAACCATCTCTGTCCTGAGCACCACAACAGATCTCAGCTTGTACTGCCCTTCCAAAGCTCCTGCAATTCTGTAAGAAGCCAAGAGGCCAAGCACCCAGAATACACTTACATTAGATTCCACTTTAACATTGCAAATATACTGCATACAAAGATAAAAAGTTTCATTTTATTACTGTTTTTTATGAGCTACCTTTTTTTTTTTTTTTAATTTTTTTTATTACTACAACAACCAATGGCACAAACATATACCTGCGAGTCGTTAGTGTACCGTTAGCAGGTGTGCGCAGGTGACACAACAAAGTCCTGAAAAACACAGTTACACTGCTCATGTCAGGCTGCACCCTGGTGTACAGGTTTACATTAGAGAAAAACTGAAAAACCACTTCAAGAAAACTCCAGAGATTCAACAACCAGGACATCATGTATGTATCCAGTTACTTTACACTATTTCATCATAATTTAATTTAATGTGCCATCTATAGTGTAAGTTCAAAGTAGCAATCAACAATTTAGAAAAATTGTATAATATACACACACACACACACTTATAAAGTTGTTGTTTTGTATTGGGACAATGTGTTACAGATCAGTGGTCTCTAACCTTTTTTGCACCGTGGAAAACAATGTTCTATGTACCGACCGTTGCGCACAGACATAATCAAGCATAAAAGTGAATAAAAAAATAATAATAATAAAAACTTTGTTATTCTTTCTATGCGACTCAGTATCCAATGCTCCACGGCCTGCCTGTTGGGGACCACCGTTATACATTATGAATCTGTGGAGTTCACATTTCAAAAGATGTTTATGTTCATTTTGCAATACATTTTTCAAAAATCTATCCCAGGCATAAAATGAAATCTACCGCTCTAAAAAGTCAATTTTGTAATTTCCATTGCAATTCTTTTTGATGTGATAACTGAATGGTGTGTTTCTCAGTGCTCCTCCACTAGCCTGGTTATACAGCAGCACAAGTATGGAAACGTTTGATCAGTCCATCTATCTATTTTTGTACAACGTAAGACTGTCCAGTCTGGACCGTGCTGACTAGTCAACAAACGCAAACATGAAGGACTGAGATTACAGTATACTAATGGCTGTTTTCCACTGCTTTATCTGTAAATTTAACAACCCTATAACACCAACTGTATCATATTTGCTACACGAGTTTCTGGGACCTGTACAGGATTTCAAATTTTATTTTTTTTTATGTGTTGTCAGAAGGTTCAAAAACATTTCAGATTGTTCTGGCTGTTTATTCGTGTATCAGGCTTTACAGGGTTAAGTGCCTTACCTGCTTACTAATACAAAGCTATATATCTACGTGCACATGTTAAGTTACATAACCTGAGTGTAAAAAAAAAAAAAAAAGGGAGTGGGACTTAAAGGCCACTACCAAACTAAATAAATACAGATGGTCCCAGAGTTACAATGGTTCGACTTACAATTTTCGATCTTGCGATGACGATAGCGATATAACTGAACTGTAAAAATATTTCAAGTTTCGTGCGACAGGCAAACGTAGCAGCATATGCGGTAGGATACGTCGGGCCGCTGCCGGGATGTACGCATCTCTTGCCTTGTGAGACGCCTCACTCTCGCCAGCCATTGACAGAGTTCAGTTGTCTCAGTGTCAGTGTTAGAGAGCCTATTTATTTTCTGTTTTTGGTGTTTTGGCCGTGTCTCAACTTATATTTTTAAGTTACCTTGGGGTCATGGGAACGCATCTCCATCGTAAGTCATGGACTACCTGTATAGTGTTATAGGCATTTATAGACTCAAAGCTCATTTCACATTCCTCTTAAATATCTCTATGACCAGCAAAGTGAAAAATGCATAGGCACACATTAGTTACTTTTTCTTGTGTTTTTGTTCCATATTGTAAATGGGACATTTTTATGATTTTAACCACTTTTGATGAAATACACAGAACGATGGTCTACTGCACAAGTGGACACACAAGTGGAAATACAGCGAGACAACAGGACAGTGCTGGCTTGGCCTCTCCCTTCTGTGCACTGTGAACATAGCAGCTCAGCTCAGTCAACATAATCACCAGGTTCAACCCTCACTGCCCCAGCAGGGCCAAAGAACCCCATTTCCAACTTATTTAAATGCAATCGTCTCTGAAGATGGAGTCTTGGAGTCTGTTTTACATTTTGCAAACAGTGTGAGTGCTACTTAAAGTCAAGGACCATCTTACCAAATTGTGAAATATGCAGGTCATTTTCAAAGCACCTGAGCGAGGCTGTCGTCTTACTTCCAACTGTGTCCCGAGGACCTGACCTGCCTCTATTTTGTTGTTTGGTTACAATACATTCACTTATTACTTAACATTTCTGTGACAGCAGAAACATCCCTGTAAAGCTAACCTGTGAATGTCAGCTATGTTGTCACAGGATCACTACCTCTCCCCTCCCCTGCACTGTGCTTTCCCCTCCCCTCTCCTGCCCTGTGCTCTCCCCTGCCCTGTGCTCTACCCTCCCCTCCCCTGTGCTGTGCTTTCCTCTCCTCGCTTCTCCTGCCCTGTGCTTTCCTCTCCTCGCTTCTCCTGCCCTGTGCTTTCCTCTCCTCGCTTCTCCTGCCCTGTGCTCTCCTCTCCTCTCCTCGCTTCTCCTGCCCTGTGCTCTCCTCTCCTCTCCTCGCTTCTCCTGCCCTGTGCTCTCCTCTCTTCTCCTCTGCAGCAAGCTGAAGAGTCCCTACGCTGGATCGTCTAGTGGATGACTCATCCTGGACTCATGCATTGCAGCATGAAAGATCCAGAAAACTCTGCATACCGTACAAATGGGGAGGGGTATAAAGTACGCCAGCACCGCCGCAGTTTCCTACGCACGGTTCATCTTAGCACTGTAACTACAAAACTGAACCAGGGAGAGAGGGAAAAAAAAAAAAAAAAAAAAAAAAACACTGCAGCAGTGACACAATGCAGGCTTCAGAACACGTGTCTCTGGTGTGGAAATTTGTATTGCTGTATTTAAAAAAGCCAGACTGTAGCAAATGCTGCACCACAACAGAGTTAACTACGCATTTGGCCAAGAGCCTCTCTTGCGATGGTACCATTTCCTAAACCAGTAATCAAACTTTAACCATTTTAATCAGCACAGGAAATATGTGCAAAAATGTGTTTGTAAAAATGAACTACACACTTACACTTGTAGCAAACACAAACATCACACTGTGACTACTTATCCAAAATTATTCACTGCATAACTCTGATAAAGTGAGTAACGAACTACTAGCATACAGAAATGTATTACATACGGTCAGTCAGTCATCTTCTAAACCGCTTTATCCTTAAGGGTCGCGGGAATATTACATACAGCTATACCTCAATTCACGACTACCTGACATACGACCATCTGTGTTTACGAGACTGCACAGTGTGCAAAATTACCAACATCCGATCGTCACGGACGATCAAATTTAAATCTCGGACTAGTACTTATATTTTCTCACCAGTCCAATCGGACTAGCATTTACAAGAACTAATTTTACTAATTAAATACTTACGGAGTTTGTTAGTTGAAACGATGTGATACGGTGGCTGTGATTTTGTTTCCTTGCACTCTGTAGTTCATTGAGCCTCAAGCTTTATATATTTTTAGTTTTATCATGTTAAATTTACTGGAATAAATGTTCCATATTTCTTATTCTATTTTTAGCATTTTTCTTCTATTATCTGAACTTATACGTCTCAGTCTAATGACAAGTTAATACTGAGAAATATTTGGGCAAGTATACGATTATTCAGACTAGTAAAATCTTTGAGACACTAGTCCTCAGGACTAGTGCTTTGAAAAAATAATCGTGCACACTGCTGCAGTCATACGGCTATAAGAGACAAAATTCAAGATGTATCCGACCACGATTATTGATGCAAGTTATCATGTAGTTGCATCGTGTAAGTGTTGCAAGGCAAACACAACGTGATTGTGCTGGCAGCTCATGTATGAGCACATTATAACTCATTGTATTTAACGTGGATAAAGCTACAATAACTAATTTCTTTATGGGGATTAATAAAGCGCAAAACCACTTTGGAGAAAAAAAACAAGAAAATGATTTCCAGATTTTTGAACTGTCATCGTCTTTTGCATGTAAATTGAAGGGCTGTGCTTTCAGTACACTGGTTCATGGAGAAACTGGGGTGTTCATTATTAATTTATTCTAAAGATGTATTTCTTTATGGCAATGATTAATTTATTTGTAACCAACAATTTACATATTTAAGTCACACTGATACGTTGGTAAAATACTTTCGGCTTGGTCGTTTTTACACCTTGCAAACGACGCAATTCCACTCAGCTACGTAGCTCTGCTGGACATGCTGGAATAAGTGTGTCATGCTGCTTCTTTTAGCTGCCACAGACTTTGCAATGGACAGTGGTTTGTTCAACGTCTGGCTTGTGTAACCACACAACTTCCAAATGACTGAGGACACACTGCTTGTTTCAGAGACAAAGAAATTATTTATTTGACACGATGCATGTGCTGCCATCATGCTCATGTCCTGATGTTCAAGGTATGGCACTTTACATACACATACAGAATCTGACTTATCACCAATCTGATTTACAACCTGGTTGTCAGAACGTAAACTGGTGGTAAATTTAAGCATACCTGCATAATCTCAATATCACACCTTTACACACTAAACTTCGATTAAGTCAACAATCTGGACAAAAGGCATCTCTGAGCACCTCTAATGTAACAATCCACTGACCATGAAGTCCCAGTTCCAGCCTCTCATACCCTTTTTCCACCAGCAACGGAGCTCAGCTAACAGTGAACAGACTTGTTTTTCCACTGCCTTTCAGGTCAAAAAAAATCAACACAATGACATAGAAACCACAACTGACCTGCTCTGGCAACAACACAAAACAAACATGGTGAACCTGTCCTCCATATAGAACTAACTGATCATAGTGTATAGGACATACCACAAATGTTTGCTTAATGTAAAAATGTAATTTCCAGCACTACTCCATTTAAAATCTTGTATAGTTTACATTACTTGGAGAGAAAAAAAAAAAAAAAGAAAAGAATAGTAGAAAGATCTGGCTAGAAAATTATGCCACAAATTTTTTGCGTCATTACAACAATTTTTTTACCATAATTGAAGATATTCCTTAAAATACTGTTTTGTTTAGAAACAAAAATAACCAGTCAAAACTCTAAAGCAAACTATACACTCACTGACCACTTTATTAGGTACACCTTGCTAATACCAGGTTGGACCCCCTTTTGGCTTCAGAACTGCCTTAATTCTTTGTGGCATAGAGTCAACAAGGTGTTGGAAACATTCCTCAGAGATTTTGGTCCATATTGACATGATAGCATCACGCAGTTGCTGCAGATT
>JABJVR010000034.1:4971582-4983806 GCA_025773905.1 Chitala chitala | reverse complement strand
CGGTTTCCTCCCACAGTCCAAAAACCATGCAGGTTAGGTTGATTGGTGTGTCCAAATTGCCCGTTGTGTGTGTGTGCCCTGTGGTGGGTTGGCACCCCGCCCTGAGTGTCCCCTGCCCTGCGCCCTACATGCTCTGGGATGGGCTCCAGGTTTCCCCGTGACCCTCACCAGGAATAAGTGGTTAAGATAATGGATGGATGGATTTCTTGACACATCCATAGGCTTTTGTACAGCTAAATTTACCAACCCAAAATCCCCCAATAGTCCAATAACCTGGACTCTTTGCTGAGTTGGCAGGTGGAATTATTTTTGACAATATCTCACAGTGTTGAAGACTCAAAAATGCAAATGAGTAAAAAAAGAGAAAAAAGGTTCAGCAGGAAAATATGTGCCAAAAGTGCAAACCTCATGCACAGCGCAAAGTGTTCTGTGTGGTGGGGAGGTGACAGAAGCACACCCGCTGTCACACATGGTGACAGGTGAGAGCTGCTGTGGGACTGGCTCACAGCTTATCAACGCTGAGGTCCGAGGCAGAAGGAGGTGGGCTGTGTGGCAGGGGACTCCCTACAGGAACCCGTGAAACCCTGACCAGGTTCTACCCTTTCACATCAGCGACGAGCCAGGAGCACCAGCCCGATCTTGAGTCTTCAGTGAGGAGACGGCTCATGACCTCACACGGCGCTTCATCTCTAGCGTCACAGAAGAACAAGCGGCAGGACGTGCACATGCTGTCACTCACTGATCCTCAGCTCACTTGACAGCTCTTCAGCGAGTTTTTTCTCTTCTTCCTTCCAAAGGACAGGTGAAAGATGTGCTCTCTCTCCTCACTTTCTGTAGTGCCTGATTTAAAAAAATAATTTTATTTCCTTTGTTAACCACTGTCTGTGCATTTCCCTGGGAGCTGGTTTCATCTAGATGGGCAGATTAAATTTACATTTTTCAAACGTTTGGGAGATGGCTTTTATCCAAAGCAGCTTGTGTTTGTTCTCTTTATCTGAAACATTCAACAGACATTCAGTGATAAATACTCACACCTCTTTTACTTCTCATACTAGCAGGTTTTCCATTCACACTGTTAAGACATGCAATTTAATTCCACATGTCTAAACACCTTCCATTTGTTTCCTTTTAATAATTACATGTCCCATGCAATATAAAAAAATGTATAATCAATGCACACATATAACTACAACTACCTAAGCTGCTGCAAAACATTTTCCAACCCAAAAGGCACTATATAAATGGAAGTGATTTGAAAATTAACTCTTTTTAATCTCTGAAATCTCTGAAAATTACTGCCACCTTCTACTGATTTAGTTGGGTACATAATCTTGCAAATAGAATGATTTAACTTTAAATCTAAGATAAAGAATTTATAGAGTTATTATTTTTACTTTAAATTTATTATAAAACATACATTTACAAAATAATATAAAAGTACAAATTCTGCTTAAACTTCTTGACATTGTACTGTAGTTTAAACAGTATGAATTTAGTGCAGGTCATACTTTTTGTCCACCAGATGGAGCCATACACCTTTTTACATCGGTGATCTTACGAAAATTGGAGTACCATGAGTTCACTATCTCAGTCCATTGAGAAACTCCGTTGATGCCACTTTGCATTGAAATCAATAGCACATTAGTGGTTGGTGGTAATCAATACCATGTGTTTGCAATATGATGCGTTAAAAGCACACCATATCCTGTACTAAGTGCTACCACATGTACAATAATTCCAACAGAACATAAAATGTAAAAAACTCACAAACTGGTGCTATTGATTTTAGTGAATTATACTGAAGAAATAAATTTGAAACAAAACCCAACCAACTCTATATATAATTTTAAAGCGTTATTAATTAAAAAAACATCATTATACAAGAACTGTTTCTTAATTTTTAAGTATGATGGTGTTTATTTTCAATATACTTTCTATTAAACTAAAAAGGAAGCCCATAGAAAGAACACAAACAACACAGATTAAAAACACAAATTAAACGGAGAGTTAGATGATGTGGCATCCGAATTGAAGAAAGCTACCACAAAATTGTATGATTTAGTTATAAAATACAGTTTTTGAGCTGGAAGATTCAAAAGCAGCCTGAGCCGCTGTTTTTTCGAGTCGCGCCGTCGTCAGGGCGGCAGCGGCTGCACCGAGGTTTTCCCAGCTCGCTTTGTGCCGCGGCACTTCACCTTAAGCAATGCGTGTGTGCGACGTGCGGTGCTTCTGTTCTGATAAACACACGTCCTCACATCCCGCCAGGCCCCCTTCAGAGATCAGTGCCACTAAATGCGCACATTTCAGAAGGAGGATGGCGGGGGTAGAAGGGGATGGGGGGCACATAAGGGAGCGACGCTTGGAACCGACGTTTCATCTTCTTGTCGTGCTTTTTCTATGCAGTAGAGATGTTTGCGGTTTTGTTTGTTTTAAGTCCCACCTCACCCCCACTTTTCCTGAAGTTTTTGTTCGAAAGGCCTCTTGACACTGACCCTGTTTCACAAGATGTTGTGTTTCAGGGGTAGGCAGAGGTGGGGAGACAATTTTAAAACAAGAATCCGTAAAATAAGGCATACACGTAGCCTTGATATCGTTCTCTTTCAGGTATTCTTTGGGGCTTTTCATTTTGTTCTTGATTGAGATTTACCAGGCATTACACACTTAGGAAGCCGCAGTGGGTCGGCACATCAAAGGCGTCAGTGGTCCTGCGCAGGCAAACCCTGCATCCCATTCGCCAGGATCCACATGAAAGGAGCGCGGGAACGTGCCGTGTGGATGACACAATCTCATCAGGAGGGGGAGCGAGTGTGACAGAGAGGGAGGGAATAATACCTACATAAGCAGGTGTCTGGCACTGTGCTCAAGTTCTGCACTTGCTTATTCAGATACTCCAGCCAAAGTGCTCATTGTCTCTTGCTATCTTAGGGTCAGAAATAACCATAATGTAGTCTTGTCATGCTCTGGGCTTTATGTATCCTATGGGCTTTGTTTTAATCTTTTTTTTTTTTTTTCTGGTTTGAAGGATTACTATACATTATTTATGTTGGGCTCTTGTATGATCTGTATGTTTCATAATAGTTTTGTAATGAAACTTTGAGTTCCTTGAAAAACAACAACAACTATAATAATAATAATAATAATAATAATAATAATAATAATAATGTTATTTTGTTATTGTTTTATTGTTAAAAATTAAGGATGTATTGATTTAAAAATTATCTTAGCTTTGAACTGCTGTGATATAAATACTTAGATTTACATATAAGAGTACAGCAGTGGAAGACATGACCTGGCCCAAGGCTCGTACTGTGTCAGCCTCTCCCTCAGAGACTCTGCTTTGCAGTAAGGAGTCAGTGTTGTCATCCATAGCAACACCACAGCCACTCAGAAACTCTGAGCGCCGTCTTGGTTATAGTTACACTGTAACATGTGTACTATATATGTCTGTTTAAAAGGTTATGGTCAAAGCCCTTGAGAGCATTGGTGAGGATGGTACAGTTGACCTCTGACCCTCTGTCAGCAGCAGTTTTTTAAAAATTTATTTCAGAATCCTGGTGCAGGAATGTGGGCTGTAAGCCTGCATCAAGAATGGATGTGAACTGCTCATGGACAAACTGCGGTATGTTGGATTCCTCTCTACACACGTTACAAACAGAATTTCAGAGCAGAATAACAGCACTCATTAGTGCCAGTTACATGAGTAACCTTTGAAAGTTGCTACGGCTGTTTATACCACTTTTAAAGACAAACTTTTTAGTTACTCTGTTTGAGGTTTGTTACTCAGATTTTGAGGTGGAGATCCAGTGTAGCAAATTCGGGCTTTGAACTCCCCGAAGACCAGAACGTTGCCCTTCCCTTTCAAGTGTGTCTTTGGGGTTGAGGGCTCGACTTTCTCGGTAGCAACCTTAAGAAAAAACCTTTCTGAAACAGTTTGTGAATATCAGCTCTCAGTTTTTGTTCTTCGCCGATGAAGGCGGTACGTCTCAGCATCGCAAGGCGAATGTGATAAGATTTTATTTACGTATATAAAGAGAGATTTTTGGCAAACAAATGACGCAACCGCACACGGGAAACAAGTAGCGGTCCCGCCAATAAACATTCCCCTGATGTTATTCCCAGAAGATGACGACTCCGCGAGGCGAGAGTGCATAAATAAACACCGTTATTATCTAGGTCACTCGCGGAGTCTCGAAAACCCCCCGCGTGACAGGAGAGCGACTCTGTCACCAATTGACCCGATTCAAGCGACTGCGTGTGACAAGGCTGTGCGGACATTGCTTCCGCGCATGGACCGGGAGGGGAGATAAACGCGCCAGCCCGGCTAAAAAAGGAAACCATTTTCCGCCGGTGTCAACCTGGAGATGCAGTTTGAGATACCTGACTGAATCCTATTAATCACACAGAGGAGGAGGCACAGCAAACATGTAATGCGCTTTATCAGCTCCAGAGGGAAAAGAAAACAGGATGCCTGTCCACCAACATTTCTTTGACGAAACACCAGCTGATGTTTATTTCCCGTATTTTCTTATTCCATATTTTTGGGTGACGTTGGCAGTACATACATAGTGTAAAGAGCTGATGTTAAATTAAAACGGATAAATCAGAAAAAAAACGCATATAAGCATACAAAACCTGTGATTCTGTCACTTTTGTATTTTAAATCTCATTACACAGCTATTGTAAATGTTGCACAAATACTGTACAGTATATAGAGAGCATATGTCCCCTAAGACTATAAAACATAATAATTCAATGTGTTTAAATTAAATTGTCACTGAGAGACATTATGAAAGCTGTTTTCAATAGTCTTGCAAAAAGATGCAGCGATGTTGACAAGTGTTGATGGAAACTCAACCCTCTTGTTACAATATCTTGACCTGACCCAGCCAATTGTTCCTTTATCATTGTTATTCGTATCCAGTAGATTGTGTTGAAGAAGCAGTTTGAAACAAAATCTTTGAACAGCCAAATACAGAACACAGGAGTCCAAACAGACAACATTCAATAACTTAATAAGGAGTTTCTCAAATTTAATGTCCAAAAGATATTATGATATCACAACTGCCTCTCTATAGGTTTGACATATCTTCACTGCATTTTGTTAGCTATTAACAATAGATGAAATAACGTATTGTCTCCTTTTTGTGTCAGTGAATACAAAACAATATACTTTTGGCACCTCAATGAAACAAAAAGTACCATGGAAATTAGAACAATAACCACTCCCAATTCAGCAGAAAAAAGGCAGAGGAACCCATGTCTCTGCTACCTGTATGTCCATGTTCACCTTGAGTATCACCTTGGTGACAGATGTGTGCAAAACCTCCCATAACTCAAGTTAGCTCAAATGGGCCTGGATGTGGAACACAACCAAACCGCGCCAGCCATGTAAATGGTGGAGCTCTGCATTACCAGAACAGACCACTAGATGGCAATGTGTGGCTGCTTTTGTCCTCCTCGCCAGCAGCCGGGTGGGGTGCAGGCATGTGGCAGCAACCAGGGGGCCCCCCAGTACTATCCCGCGTACGTCAGTACTAATAGAATGAGGCTGAACGTAAGGAACATGGACATGCCAGAAGTCCTCTTTGTGTGCAAAACTAATAACTCACAAGCTTCCCAGGTGAGCTCATACCTTCCTGGATGCCCTTTCTTCTATTACTTATTGTTCATGAAGGTTTATGCTTTTTATCTAATTAATCTATAAAGACTCATAGATATTCAAAAATAAAACAAACATATGTTTGCATATGCACATTGTGTGCAGAAATGTGAGTGTGCATTATAACTGTAAATGTTGCCTGAGATGCACGTAATTTTTTTATGTATACAAATGACTGCCTGGCTACACATCCCAAACCTTTTATAATCTATCCCTTTCTCTCTCTTCTTGCTCTCATTTCCTTTCTCCCCTTCTCCCCCGTTATCGTGCCTGCGCTATATGGGCTACATTTTCATTCTGTTCCAATTGGCCCTGTGAGCAGGTGGATGGGAGATAAGTGGTGCAGGGCTTTGCTTTTGTCTGACACGGCCATTAATCATTCCTTAAGCCACACTTCGACTTGTAATAATGACTAGCTGCTTTGGAGCCGCTGCCGGGATTGTCGTTCACAGAACAATGGCAGATGTTAGGTGAAAATGCCATGGCTGTCCACTACCCCCCCCCCCCTCCCCCTTTTGCTCCTGGAGCCCCATGCCCTTCGTCTGGGCAGCCATGCCCCACTATATGGCCTGTTATCCCTGTTCTCGAATGATGATCGGAGCAGGACTGAATCCACAGGCCCCGCTGCTGGGCTTTCACTCTGAAAGGTTGGGATTAAAGGGAAAGTGTCCCACAGGGAGGTCCGATGGTTTAATCTATCTGTTTCCGTGGCAGCAGTGATCACGGTCGGCGGTCACACAGAGGCGTGCTTGGGCCAGGCTGCGGTGGTGTCGATCGCTGGCTGTTTGCTCCATCAGGAAGCTTACAGTGACGCGTGAGCTGTCTGACAGGCCCTCTCCCCAGATGCGTCGACAGCACCGCGTCATAAATTAACATCAGGCCTAAAGGCTACAACTACCAGCCTTTGTCCATCACAGCGCAAACCAAAGCATTCATGCAGATTTTCTGGAAAGCGTCAAGGTACGACCATTTTGATGTCTTCAGAAAGAAAAGTGAACATGTTTTTGCCAGAGCACTGTGCAGGACACATTTTAAGAGTCTCACTTCCTAGTCAGTTGACATAACAGGCCTTTAGGGAGAAAAACTCTTATAAGTAACATGTGTGTATGTAATGTACACTGAACCATTTTGTAGGGTTGTACATTCAAACAGCTGCTAATACTCTGCTAATAATCTTAAAATACAGACAGCATTGTATTTACTGTCTGAATCACTACTTTACTAATAACCAATGCTTATATAAATACATTTGAAAGTGAATGTATGGTCACACACTCACACATACACATGCGCGCTCACACGCATAAAATAAGTATTTTTATTAATGGCATAATGTTAATTAGATTAAATGTTTACACTGACTTAGTGACTGACAGATGGGTCTGTCTAACGTGTTGCAGATGATAAGGATGTGTTGACATCTTTAGTTAGGACTGAAACTGACATTAATCTGAGAAATGCTTTAACACTAAGATATTCTTCATGTGTTTTGAGGAGTCTTTGTTCATCCCTCTGTCCTCTTTTGAACTTTCCCCCGTAACACAATGATACTCTACCAAGGTATTTGCAATTAGATGAAAAGCTACACTTCCATATTTGGGGGCATTTTGCTTGCTGTCTCCAAGGTGACGCCTCTTCCAAAATTCTCCACCGGGTTCTGTCAGCTACGCAAAAATGACTCTGTAAGATTCGGCCTTGTCTCACAAGAGCACGTGCCTGTGTGAATGGTACCATCTCTTATTCACTCCTCAACAGTGTGGAGGTGTGTGTGTGTGTGTGTGTGTATGTATGTGGAGGGGGGGTGACCTGATCCAGGTGGGTGCTTGGATCCCACCTGAAAATCCGTCATGCTGTTGCTAACCTTGTTTGGGTCAAAGAGAACTAGGATGTTATCGTGTGGCTCTTTGTGTTTTCCTGTCAGAGGCTGCAGTGCTCAGCTTTAGCAGGCCAGCAGGCCGTGTTAAGGTTAAGACACCCATCAAAACAGCTGACGATCACATCGCCGGTATTAAACCGCTTCATCAAAAAATATCTACCTTTATACCTTTATGAAGTGTAAAAAAAGAAAAATGAAACGAGCAAGCCACTTTAATTAAACTCATATGCCGGGCCATAACGACAGCGATGAGGAACGAGAAGTGAGATTTATGTCTGCTTTTGCCAAATCCTCTGTGATGTGAGATGATGGATGTTATTCTACTATACACACTATTTACATATGTACATTATTGTATTATCTTTCACAAACACTTCCTTATCTTTTTAACCTCAGCCCTGGTGAAGACTTGAAGACACTGATAGAAATAAAGATAAAAGTCACATACACAGTAATACATTTTCTTTATAATTTATTTTCTTTTTCTTCTGTTGGGTTGCAGAGGTAAGTGTGTAAAACAATGTACTGTATAGAAAGTATTACAACAACAACAACAACAACAAAATCTTAGTTTATTAAGACTGGTTTTGAATAACATTCATAGGCCATGGTATTTATTCACATGTACAGTAAGTATATCATCTCTACAGATTTGGACAGGTTTATGAATAAAAACCAAAGACTGAATTCTGTATTTAGATATCTGTTTTATGACTGACAAACAAACCATGTAAAATGCACACTGAAAATGAATATCATTTTGTGATTTAGTTTTAAAGTTTCATAAAATTGTCTTTTTTCCAAGCAAGTGTGTGTGTGAGAGAGAGATTTCACAATAAGAAGAGTGTGTCTTACCCTTCACACTGTACACTCCTGTCTCACACCAGTGTTGTTTTACAGTTATGATTTGGTTATGGAAAAGTCAGTTGAGATAATTCCCTTCCAGGTAAATCAAAAACAATTCTGTGTGTTGCCATAATCAATTTACATACAGCATGTGTCAAATGATAAACCACAGCCTGTATGTGACTGCAGTTTAAAAGGTTGAAAGATTTTTCGCACAATTTTAAAATCCAATTTTAGCAGTAGGGCATCACCTGATATATGACGATTCCTAATATTAATTACTTGTAATTAATTAAGGATATTAATTTTAATGCCCTCTGTAGCGTGATTTTGTTTTTGTTAATGCTTTGGATGATGTTTTTCTAAATACAGACATAATTTTAGTAAAACTCAGATCTAAAACATATTTGTAAACGGTTGTGTGTTGTGGGCACCGTATAACATTTCCGGACTGACCTTGTGTCGGTAACTTCTCATGTAAAATGTAACTGTCACATGTACATGAACCATGCATACAGTTTTGCTCAGAAGTTTACATACCACCGGAAGATGTGGTGCAAGTAATTTGTGTAATTGTAATTGTTATCGGCCATTGTTAACATATTAATATTTGCTTCTGATATGGTAAATTCATCTTTGTACAATTACTAAACAAAAGAAGTATTTTGATTGATTAATCTTGTTTTCACAGAACAGTGAACATCTTAGGAATTCTGCCAGGGATATATAAATTTATGAGTAAAGCGTGTTATGGTTGTTATTTAGGCAAATGGTCTGTGTTTCTTATTGACCTCTTTAAACCTTTGAAGAATAAAGTTATTGTATGTGTATTTTTTGTCCATAAAATGTTGCAGTAATAGCTGTTGTATAAATGCCTTCACTAGCCTATCAAACCCTTTAGATGTCTTCAAAAGCGTACATCATCCCTATATCGAAATCCTTAGCACCAACACAGCATGGGTAAAACATATTGGGATATCATTAACTGCTGTGAAAATACTCAGCAGTGGTCCTGCTTCTGCATTCAAGGTTAACCTCAGTTATGGGAGACAGATGAAAGGCTCATATAGGTATTAACTACAGTGGTATATAATAGATGATTTTGCATGAAATACTTTTTTTGCTGTGCTTACATAATACAGTTGCTGTATGTTTGTACTGAAGGAGTTTGTGTAAAAAATTTAGTTCAAGGGGGAGTTCATTAGACTTAAACCAACAACCCTTAGTGTTGTAGGTGTTGTGTTTAAAAAGAGTCAGTGAGGTGTGTATGGTTTGGACAGTGTCCAAGTTCTGTAAAACTTTTTTTTGCACACATTAAGATAGAGATATGCAAAATAGCAGACCTGGTAACCAATCACAATGTTCATTAGAGGCGTCCAATACCGGCTAAAACGGTCGTCAAGTGAAGGAGGCATGAGCAAAGACTCAACCCCTTAAAACTCATCAGTAAATCTGAGATCAAAGAAGAATGTTTTCCCCCAGACCACTGTGGTCTGTTTGCAAATAATTAATACTACAGTATACAGAGCATTCAAGTTTCTTCATATTAGGCAAGTTTTCCACAGCATTCATGTTGGAAAGACAAATATAACATATCCATGTGCTAGAAAAGTATTTGAGATTCTTATAAAAATACAAGCAATTAAAAACATTAAATTTATAATTTGTAGAGCTGACTGTGATGCGATAACTTCCAACATGCCGACAGGATCATAGACAGGAGCAAACGATTCTGGACATGCCTACATTCTCAGCAACAACTGGCTGCATCCTGACCCACAACCATCAGAGGAAGTGTAACCTTGACGACCCCAGCTCCATCAAGACCCTCCAGTGTTTGTTGATTAATTTAGTGTTTTTCTTCTTTTTAGGGGGGCACTGGAAAGCTGGTTTGTGTTTGGAGCAGGAGGGTCGCAGCGCATGTTATGATCAAGTGTGACCTTGTGACCCAACACATGCCTCATGCTTTGTGTCAATAGTGATGAAGCACCAGTGTGATTGCTGACAAAATGACCTCTTCACCAATCTTTTCCTTTCAGCCTGAATTCCTTACCTAATTAACTGTGTTACCAAAAATGGAACACTTTAAAACACATGTTGTCACTGTGTGTACAGTGCCACAGACAATAGTGATTTCTACATTGTATGTTAAACAACACGACGTTTAGGGTTCTTTATGTTAAGTTCAAAGGCCAGCTAGAGTAAAGTGAATGACAAACATAATACTGAATCATGACTGTACCATGTGTAAATGCGTAATTTATATAGCATGCTGCTGAAATGAAATACAGGTGTTGTCCATCACGGTAATTTTTGCAGTGTTGTTCATTGTTTTATAGAAAAGATTAATGCAGTAAGAAATGAACTATAATTTGCATTGCACCACATTACAATGAGGCAAAAGTGTCAGCAACAATAGCAGTTACATTAAAATTTAACATTTTTAAATTTCAGAGTCAGACACACAGACAGTGTGCATACATACCCAAAGCACAACTGGAGGTTCAAGAGCAGCAATGATTTGGCTAAATCTGAGGAGCAGTCAAGCCATTAATGAGCCCAAATTACTACCCTTACCATTACAGTCCAACTACCACACTTTCTGTCTAAAAAGGAAATGATCATAGATATTTTCACGGAGCAGTATTCCTTCAATAACACTAATAGCTATTTAATTTACTTTAATGTAAACTGGACAGGAAGAAAAATATTGTTTCAGGAGCACTAAGATATTAAGATATTTTGTAACTCAAGTGGAATTTCAAAATAGAAAATTTCTTTATTTTGTATAAAAAAAAAAATCCTTTCAGCTGATGAAGTCTATGGCAATACATGTGTTTATATACAGTATATATATGTGTGTGTGTGTGTGTGTGTGTGTGTGTGTGTGTGTAGCCATGGACCCCATCAGTTGAAAGGATATTTAATAGATATGTATATATTCTTTTTCTTTCTTTCTTTCTTTCTTTCTATATATGTATATATACACACAACATAGTTTTAATAACACTTTAAATTGTGTTCCTACAATATATTTTCTCATGCACATTACATACAGTACATTTGTTTTAAATATTACACATCGACGTGTTATTAAAGAATGTGCAACAATAAACACTGACAAACCAAAGAGTCTATAAAAACGATCACTGTGAGCTGGTGGCAGGGACATTTCAAACAAAACAATCAAAAGTTATTCTTTTTCCTAAATAAATAATTATTAGTCAAATGTGTGAACTGAAGTTCCATTAATTGACACATTAAACTCATAAGCTTACAAATCTACCTTAAATATTCTATGCAATGAACAGCCACAGTATGTCAGAAGAATTTTTTGCCTCCACTCATAAAGAAAATTCTACTGCTGAGTCAAATTTTGAAGCAAATGTTTGCATATTAGATCTTTACAAAAAGCTTTGCAAAACAGTACTCACTCAAAGTGCTATTAACTGATACTACATCCACAAGGGCTCATAGGATCTTAATTTGTTTCTCTTTAGCTCTGTTAGGAACAACAGTGGGTAGTGGACAGTGGGTACCCATGTCCCCATACAGAAACGCACTGTGGAAGTTGCATGGGGTGAAGACTCCAGGAAATGCAATGTTTCTTTGAAAGGGCGTCATAGCAGAGGTGGGAGATTGGCAACACAAAGAGCCCGAAATAGCATGGGCTGCACCAGGCTGTCACACCGCATTTGGACTGAGTCGCCCACTTTTGTTCCGTGAGGTGTTGGGCTCTGACAGCAAGATGGAAGGTGTAGAAATTGTGCCGGCGGGGGGGGGGGGGGGGGGGGGGGGGGGGGGGGGGGGGGGGGGGGGGGGGGGGGGGGGGGGGGGGGGGGG
>JABJVR010000034.1:4945426-4970795 GCA_025773905.1 Chitala chitala | reverse complement strand
GAGCTCATTACCCCGCCACCCCATTTGTGTGTGGTACATGGTTGAAATTGCGGCATGTGAATGGTTGCTTATGATCTCATTTGCAATTAACTTGAAGTTCAGATTTTGCGCCTATTTTATTTTTTCTTCCGCCCAAATGAAGTGTGGGAGAATGGCTTGTCACAGCCCAGAATTACTATCAGGCACTGAATGAGAATTATAAGCATTCTTCTAGGGCCTGTGCACCCCATCACTGAGCCCTATCTTCCACTCAAGTCTCCCATATTTATTGCAAGTTAGCTCTGGGACATATAATAGGATTAGGAACCATTTCTACAAATTTACAAAAACAAATCACATGGGAAGGCTTAGAATCTGCTAATATATTTGCCTGGCAGATCAAAGTGGCTCATACCTCTTCCACAGAGGCATGTTTTGACCCAGTCAACCCAGCAAGGCTTTCTTTTTTTTTTTGGATGAAAGGGTTAATCTGTTCAAAGGTGACCATAGAGGAGCAAGTGGTGTGACCAAACAGAGCCTTCAGTTCTGGGACACTCATAGGGAACAGGTGTGGGGGGGGGGGGCAGCCATCCTCCACTCACAGCCTCCCCCCTGAAGAAAAACCAGAGATAACCTTCACTACACTTAACTGTCCGTACCCTCCCCCCTCCACCCCAAATAGAATGAGAAGTTCGAAGAGCGAAAAGGACACTTAAGCAGAAGGTGTGACTTTCTGCTCTTTCTGTAGCTTTTGCTGAAAAGTTCAATAAGAGAGGAAGACTCATGGATAGAGAGACAAATAACTTTTTAAGGATATACATGTTCTGTGCTCAGAATAAACCAGAACATTCTATATTTCCTGCTTTTACTCAACATACCTGAATCAGCAAACTGGGCTTTCCTTGTGTGCTTTGAAATTGTAATACCTGCTCTCGCTCCATCGCCGAACAAACAGCACAGGTCTCCGTGCCACATTTCATCCAAGCACGTCGAATCCTACACCTGCTTGTGGCCAAGCTGTAATCGATTTTTATTCATAGCCTCTTCAGACAATGGAAAACTCGCCCCTTCTCGTCCAATGGCTGTTCCACAGCTCAATTTTGTGTTCGCAAAAAAAGAAAATGCAGTTTTGCTTAGCTTGCACTGTGAACAAAAGGTAAGTGAGACATTCTCAAAACACATTTAGTCTGACTGGTAAAATCTGAATAAGGGTCTCATTATGACACAAAAGATAGCAAATACCCAGCTAACAGGGAATGTTCCCATTAGAATCCTTTAAAATTCTTAATGTTCATTTAACGTTAGTGAATGTTCTGGGAACGTTCCCTGTCAGCAGGGTAAATATCAAATCTTACAGCAAGGTGGATGATAAAAACTATTTATTCAGTAGGAACTTACTTAGGCTGTATGTGGGTCTTATCGACCATTGTTATCTGACATCATTATTCTGCTTATTTTCTCAGAAATAATCCCTAAAGAAATATTGACATTAAGCTATAAAATTCCTCACATACATGTCACTGCTCTGCTTTATCGTGTCCTGCTTCAAGGTCACTTTGGCTCATTTTTCATCGTCGCGGGTACAACACACCTTAATGAGACCATCAGGCGAAGGGAACGGTGACCTTTTACTCAAGGCAATTTAGAGGGAGAGAATGCTTCACTGACCTCCGTCTTCTGATCGTCTTAAGGCAGCTGAAATCCCGCCTGCTGTGTCAGCCTTGGCACTAAAGGGGCACCGGATGAGGGAAAACGCCCAGATTTAACACACCGCCGCACAGAGCACTTCAGCACGTTCGGTGTTGTTCATTCCGGCCCTCGCGCATCCTGACTGCCTGCGACATCACGGCTCTGAGCCACTCCAACGCATAACATGTTACAATAAAAAAAGGCTTACATGAAGGAAGCTGTCAACAGCACAGAGCAAACAGGCAGCAGAGGGCTAAGAGTAAACACAGCAGCCAGCAGTTTTATTCTTCTTTTTTTTTTTCCTTTTTTTTAAAGCGACACAAAAGAAGTTGATATTTTGTTCCCTCTTGAATGGGGTCCATGTCGGCAGCCTCATTAATTACTGGCTCGGTGCGGTTGCTTCCAGCAAGGAGGCAGCCGCACTGGGTCAATTAGACAACGGCAAGACAATGGCGAACAGGGAAGTCATGTGGCACGCACTTCCCAGCCACTCCACACAGAAAGGGATCTCTCCTCAGCTCATCTCCATTGATTGCAGGCTTTTGTGGCGTCCCCGGAGCGTGTCAGAAAATTACAGATATTATTACATCAGCATTGATTTTTTTTTTTTTCTAAACCGAAGCCGAGTGTCTCAAAGCAATTATGAAAAATTACAGTTGGGAAGCAGACCAATTAAAATGCCCTGGAGCCCCCCCGGGCGGAGGAGCTCGTAGACTGTCAGAATGTCATCTCATTTTTGCTTGGCTGCGCCCGCGAGTCGGCGCCCCGCGCGGCCCGTTTTCGAGGCCCGCTGAATCCGGAGCCACCTTTCATCTGGGCCTGGGCTCGGCGTGCCAGTCAGGCTCCGGGTCCTGCGTCAGGAGCCCGAGGTGCGACATGACCACATTTACATATCTCAGCACGTCTCAACGTTACAGCCGGGAAATAACAGCAAACAACCATATATCAGCAAATATTAAGGTCTCTTTTGTCTTTGCCTTCAGTGCCATTTTAAGTATCTCTTTTGCGCCATGTGACCTGATTATCTTCTGATTCAACAACGTAACATATTTCTTCCTGACATTATTAACTTTGGTCACTCAAGAAATGTAAATTTAGCTTAAATATTGACCAGAGTAACCTTGCTCAATTAATATCAAAAAATGAAAGATAATATAAAAAAAACACAGGGAGACTACACATAATTACAAAGTAAAAAATGCATTTCTGTAAGGGCAGCAGAATAATCATTAGACGAAGAAATCCTGTCTGCTGAATATTTAGTTATCACACTCATAAACGATGGTGTGTTTCTCAGGGTGATTACTGTAGCCTTTGTTATTAGTGTATTTGTCAAAAACATAACAGCAAAAGTATGAGAATTCTATTATTTTTTAAACATTTATTTTAGCGGAGTAGAATGACACTTGTATCATTTTTTGCATCATTTTTAAGTCTTATACTTATTCATGCTTTATTTTCATTCACCAGTGAAAAAGACCTGTAATAACAAACCTCATTTTTTAACGTGACATTCAAAAATATGTTTGATATGAACACATGCAGTATTTATTCCTATATAGTGTTAAATGTGAAAGCACTGTCTGGGGGTGTGTACAAAACAAGCATGTTCTACACAGACATGTTCAACACTGAAAATCTATAGTATATTTTGAGTTTTCATTGTGGATGTAGTAGAATCAGAGTAAAATTGCTAACATGTTTATCCTGATTTAGATGTTAGTTCTGCTTTGTTTTTGCCACTGCTGTCGTTATTTTTTCATGAGCAGAGACTGTATTCTCACAAATGCCCCAAACAAAATGTATGGTTCATAATTATACATTGGATTTATATTTATGTAGTTGTGCTTTAGTGTGTGGCACACACATTTGTAGTCTGAAACAAATGATTCTCAAGGTGTAACTTTTGTGGGCAACAGAAATGTACATTTTCCTTTTTGCCTTAAAATTTTAAAATCTAAAATATAAAATATAACTTACTTAAAAAAATGGTTATGCCATGACTGGAATATTTCATTTCTCGTTCAGCAAGATAATCTTTGGATACTTCTTGAACAAACAGCAAGTTCTAGGTACATGTTTTAGGACAGAATATAAACACGCTACCGACAGGTTAAAAAAACCAGCAGCGTGAATAATAATAGAAATAAGACGGGAAACTTGGTATTCCGCATTCATTTCCGTATTTGAAATTGTGTGTGGCTACAGTTCAAAAGAAGGATTTCGCTTTGTTTCATTGTGCTCCTGTGTACAGTGCCTCCTTTAACCTTTTTTTTTAAATTTGTAGCCTAGCGGTCATCTTACGCTGATAACCGCAAATTACATTTGGCCAGATGTGCTGCAGAGGCTAGCGTGCCTTGAGACGCGGGTGTAAGTCAGTGTCAGAGCGCTGGGTGTTCGCTGCTCTGTGACTGTCATTACACGTGAGGCTCTGACTGACGGAGTGAAACGGATTAAGTTACATTCAAACTAGGAAATTATTTGCTTTTGCTGTTAGTGTTTTAATCAGGCATGGTTGAGAAACATCCAACATGTCATACGCTCCTAAATAAAAGTTAACTTTGTCTGCTTTTTTGAAGCACCAGAGACAGAGTAAATGGCTGTCTGTGTAACAAAACCATTAAACACACACTATTAAGACTAGATGAGACACAATTAGTGAAGAAATGACTCTGATCTCTGTGACATTTTGTAAAAACCGTAACCCATCATGCACGGCGGCGGGGGGACTGACAGGCTAATCCAGGTTGGATGGTGCACTGTCCCTGTCCTATACTCCTAGCCGTCATCCCCCCCTCCCCCACACACACACCTCTTCCTCCAACCCCCACCCTTGATAAAGGGCACAGCTGCAGGGCCCTGATATGTCCGCCACAACTTGTCACCAGGCAAATTCCCTCGGTTTCAACCATGATGAAAGTCCTAGGCGTTAATGACAGGATCATCTCCAGACTCTAATCCTCTTTGTCAGGTCCATGAATTCCTAATATGAGTTGTGTAAACTCAGCTAATAAAAAGGTGTTAGCACAGTTGTGTTTGGGGATTGTGCAGTGCCCTTCGTCTGAGCTGGAAAACCGGATGAGCTCAGGATGTTCTCACCATGCCGAGACAGGAAGTGATCCAAGCGCTTTCGACAAAGTAGCAGCCATGCAGCAGACACAAACGAGTCATTTTCCACTCACTGCGAACCAACAGACAACCGTCAGTCTGTGATCAAAATGGTACCTTTTCCCAGATTACAAGTTCATGCTTTACATGTCAGCAAATATGTACTGATAAAACATAACTTATGGTTTTATAATAAGCTGCAGATTATTTATTTGTGACTATGCAAATAAATGCTACAGCAAAGGAGTTTTGGATTTTTATTTTCGAGGGTCAGAAGCAAGATAGTACCTCTTCCATATAATCATTTGAATTTACAATTGTGTAACTAATCATACATTTTGTATGGAATAATAATGAAATTATATGCGCTTTTTCATAAGAATGGAACTTTATTTTACTGAAATTTAAGTAATGTCATCTCAAATTGGACCACAGACTAAAAACTGTACTAAACAGGGTAGTCTATAATATCCTTTGTAAGCAGTTACATTTGACATTAATAGGCACCCGTGTACAGGGGGTGCTGTTGTAAAATGGAGCAACAATACAGTTATTTTATCATGTGGCATATAAGTAGATGCTCTGTACTGGCAGGCCTGAAATTGCTTAATTCATTTACTTAATGTCTTCTTCACCGGTCACATTTCTTTTCTTCAGCAGGGAGTACAAAGCCACAGGCACTCACGGGGGAACCTGCATTTAGGAACCAAGTGATGAGACAAAAAATGTAGAAGCCGTCGTACAGTGGGCATTCAGTGGAAAAGGGAGATGGGTGTGGTGAGCTGGGCTTGGGAGGGGGGCATTTACACACGTTAATGGTTCATGGTCCCATGCTGCCCATTGCCTTGAATTTGTTGCCACTTGAGACGTGACAAATGAGCGTACCGGTTATTATGCATGCGCTCAAAGGTTTTGAAGGGGCGGATTTGCTTGCTTGCTTTAAATAAAAGACTGTTAAATCACAGGGCACCAGCGCGGCTAATGATAAAGTCTCGGCTGGCATTAGCAGACGTCGCATCTCTGAGCACTCGTGCGTTTTAAAAAATAAATAATTTAAAAATAATAAAAATAACCACATTGCCACAAGAAAGCAAATAAAACCATAGTAATTACATCTTTGGACAGTCAAATTCAGTATAGAAAATTTATAATAAATAAATACAAATTCACCACAAGGAAGAACATTAAGAAACAGGAAAACAGCTTAGAAACGAGGCAAGACCTTTGGCCGGCTGTTTGCTGCTTTTTAAAATATAAAACAAAACTTGTAGTCTACTGGATCCACCAGCTATCCCATCATCCCCTCCCCTTGCCGAGATGATTGCCTTAAAGCGGCGATTAGGGGAGGGGAAAGAATAAGAGAATGGTTTATGAATATTTCATGTAAGCAGCACTTACTGGACAGAGCGCTTGATTGATTTGAGAGTGGTTTTAAATGCCTTGACTTTGAAGGGTTTTTGACTCCCCCTCTGTTCGATGCCTATTTGAAGTAGCACCATTAATGGCAGAATAAAGATGTATTTAGCTGGAGAGCTCTTTATTACCACACTGCTTTAAACAAGAGGGAAGGCAAAAGATTCGTGTCTTTGGCCTTGGATGGTAGCGGCTGACAGGTAGAAGGTGGCAAGAACATGTCCAAAGAAGAAGAATGCTGCTCATGTGACTCACCAGCAGGAGAAGACAACTTGCTCTTGGTAGAAGGCCTCTGCCTTCTCTCAGTCATACGACCATTTCCAAATAATCAGCCTTAAAGCACACATGACTGTCAAACCACTTATGAGTTTTAACACATCTGTGAAAGTGAACATTGGCACAGGAGCTGCATGTAGAAACGTGGTTATTCTTCTCTAAGGACACTTCACGCTAAGGGTGAACGAGAGACTCTGATATTGAGGAGGACACCGCTCTCTGTCGGGGGGACAAATCTCTAGCATGTCACAAAAATCCAAATCTGTGAACATGTCCCAGATTCCCCCTGGATGCCTTTGTCTTTTGTGCTACTTATGGACTCATTAAAAAAAGACTGTCGTTTATAATAGCTATTTATCAAATGCCGTTTGTTCTTCGGAGTGGTAATACATTTAAGTACATTCCTTGGTAGTAAATGTCATGTGCTTAACATTTTTAAACATTTTAATATTATTTGAAAGTTTTGAGGGGAAATATATTACAGTTTATTTTGAAATGAATCAAATGAGTAGTTTTCCTGTAGAAGTCTGTCTGAAGAAGATGTTACCAGAGCTACATTTTCCAAGTGTGAAATTTTGTTCTTGTTGTTGAAAATAGAGAGTGCAAACTGAACATTCATTGCATTTTCAAAGTACATGGAGCCTCTCTGTAGGATGTCACCTGTTCGCCAGCTGGTTAGGTCTTACAGCAGATAGCTACCTCAATCCAAGCATCTTCTTGCAAGCACTAGTTTGGATGTTAACGTACACTTACAGTTATTGTAATGCTGTTTAGTACATTTTCTCCACTTCTGTTCAGATACATTCTCCTAAAGACATCTATGACAAATACCAATACAGGGCTCCTTTCAATACATACTGTATGTACTTAACTAAGACAGGAGAACATGTGTATGTAATTACACACACATCTACATTCGGTATATATTATTTTAGCAAATTTTAGAAAATCTATTTTAAGTAGCAACAATTATTAATTAATTTTACTCAAATTCTATTTAATGTTTTAAAAGAACTGGAGACTATATGAAATTCTTAGATAATCTTTTCTTGCACCAATAAAATGACCTGAGATTTTAAGAAATAGTCCTACCTTTCACTGTAAGTCTATGTAGTTTAAGAACAGTTTTTTAAGTAGCTATATCACTTGTATATTCTCATTAATGTCCCCTGACCTCTGTTCTTGAAGGCAGATTTCCAAATTTATGCTTACATCATATTGAATGTGTCCTTCATATTTCTGCTTGGGTTTCAAAGAGCTGTGTGATGGAGAGGTGACCCAGACATATAAATAAATGAAGATATAAATAGGTTGCCTGAAAATGTATTTGCTATCTTTGTTTAAATTTAGTGCTAATTAGTATAATGACAACAATATATTAATGTAATAGTGTGTATTTCAAAGCAGTCGTGATATATCTACTTTAAAAAATGCTGAGAATGTAAAATCAGTGGCTTGGCTGTTATAGTATTCAACAGAGTGCGTTTAGACAATGCGTGAAAACTACATGTTCAACACATGCACTCTGATCTGGTTCATTTCTCTGTTTGACGGACTTTTTTCTGGCTCATAATGGAATCTAAGGTCATAACTTTACTCAGATGAAGCATATCTTGCAAGAGTCATTTCTGTAAAATACGAAGCTTCCTTTTGAAGCTGCTATAAGCTGTGGATGATGACAGCGACGCGAAGACATCACAGACAGCAAAGAACAAGACAGACTACAAAAGAACATCACAAAAAGGGGAGAAGTAAGGAACACCAATATGACAGAATGCTTTAAAAATGTGCACGATATTTGAACCGAGCCTTAAACAGTTTCTTTTTCACCAGCGGAGCTGTGAGATTTCGTCTGAGAGCAGAAGAGAGACTGTAAATTAATTTAACCACATCATATAAATGCTTATCAGGATGATAAAGGATGCTCTGAAAAAATTGCAGCTAAGCCTCTGTGGGGAAGGACTTTGAATCATTTGCCAAGTGTGTGAATTGCTGTCTACACAACGCTGGCTTCATTGATCACCTCAGTGTTGATAGAGGGTGCGGAGTAACTTCCATTTAGCAGTGCTTTATTAAGCAGTTCGGCTGCAGAATATGGTGGCTCAGAGAAGAACTGCAGAAGGTTTCCTGAGAACTTCACTGCCTGTTTGCTCCAATTGTCCCTATGTTTATTGCTTACCATGGATCTGCTCTTTGGCCAGGCTGTGGTTGTGTAGCTGTCTGTTCCCATGACCTCATGGGGTCCCGCTTGGCCCAAGGGTCTGGCCCACAATGGCCAGTGCCTCACTGGAAAATCAAAACCCCCTCGACTGTCCACAAGGCATGTAGCGCTATGGTGTCAATTCAATTCAATTTATTTTTATATAGCGCCTTTCACAATGAGGTGCCTCACTCAAAGCGCTTTGCAGAATAAATTGCAGATATTACAGAAATAACAGCAAGTGAATGGTTGAAGTTTAAGATAAGAAAAAGCCAGACAACGATGAAGGAGAGGAACCAAAAAGTCCACAGTGTGGAGAAAAAAACCTCTGGAGGCCCAAGGTTGACTGGCTGCCCAGCCCCTCCTGGGCATGCTTACATTACAGACAGTAGTGGTACTTATTGAGGCTATGATTGTTACTAGTAATATAGTATAAATAACAAAATTTAGTCCTCCTTTGCTCCTGGTGTTGAAGTAACTCTCAATGGCCTTTGGTGTCCCTTGGGTGAAGCTTCATCCAAGGGGATACATTAGGAGTCAGCCGCTCTACGAAGGCATCCCACTCAGATGGTGCCCAGGCAGGCACCAGGTACCCATATGCACAAGGAGAGAGTTTAGAGTTCCATTTATGTTATCAACAAAACTTTGAAATTGGTCCTGTACTTAGCCAGTGGAGTGAGGATAGTACGGGACTTACCCGATCATGCTTTCTGCTTCCAGTAATAATTATAGCTGCTGCTTTTCGGAAGCGCTGTAAAGTGTTTAGTGTGTGGTTTGTATTTCCAGAACGTAAAGCGTTGTCGTAATCTAACTAACTGTAAACAAAAGTGTGCACAATTTTCTCAGTATCTTCAGTAGTAAAGAATCACCACAGCCTAGCAATATATCTCATCTGTAGAATGTACACCTGTGAAACTGCATTACCATGAGAGCCAAAGGAGAGGTTTGAGTCTAAAATAACACCTACATTACGCACTGAGTCACTAATAGAGAAGCAGAAGTCAGGAGCATTGAGGGCTGAACTAAAAGTGCTCCTAGCAAGATCATTACCTGCAAACAACAAGATCTCAGTGTTATCTGTGCTCAGTGATAAGTAGTTTGTGCTCATCCACCTTGCAATGTCTTTGAGGCATCGAACTAAGGTGTTAGCTGATGCATTATCATTAGGTATAACTGCAAGGTATAACTAAGCATCATCAGTGTATGACAGCTGGTATTATATTTACGTTTAATATAACCTAAAAGCAGCATGTAAAGGGAGAAGAGTACTCTGATCACTGTTGCACTCCACATCTAACTGGTGACGTGGGTAAGGGTGTGCTGTCGCTCAACATTTCAACATAATAATAATGGTTTGTGAGAATTAAGAAGTAAACCACCTAAGAACAGTGTTGCTATGGCCCATGACATTTTGAAGCTAGTTTACAAAAATATAATTATAAATGGTATCAAACACAGCACTAAGATCTAATAGAAGGAGTGCTGCCATGTTCCCTGCATCAGATGACATCATGACATCATTTACAGCTCTAGTCAAGGCTGTTTCTGTGCGCTGCCCCTGTCGGAAGTCAGACTGAAATATATCCACTAACCTGTTGTCTTCTAAGTGAGCTTGCAGCTGTATTGCAACTATTTTTTACAGAATCTTGATAGAAAGGGGACATGTGAAATAGGTTTATAATTTTTCATTACTTCTGGATCCAGATTAGGTTTTCACAGCAGTGGCCTAACAACTGCAACTTTAAATGCAACCAACAGAATCAAGTAGGTATGCAAAGCTCCTACTGAATAATGAGTCTCTGTGTCAATATGAATATTAGTCTAAAAAGTATAATTTTATCACTTCTAACTATCAGATCAGACAGAAAATCACCAAACTCAATAATAAAGGATGTCTGTGGTCCTGGAGGTCTATAGACTATAAGTACACAGATGAATCTGATGTAACTTTAAGCAGCATAGCTTCAAATGACAAAAAAAAAAATCACTAATTGTTTTTTCCTCAATTTTGAGACTCAAAGAGAGCAGCCAGGCCACTTCCACATCCTGAACTACGGGCCTTTTGTATACATGTGAAGCCATTAAGAGAATCTTCAACTAGGTGGGCAGTGTCAGAGGGCTTTAGCCAGGTTTCTGTAAGTACACAGATATCTGAGTTGGTATCAAGCACATGCCATTAATCAGAACTGCTCTATAAACCCATTTCATCATTTCATATTTAAGTTTGTCTACCTTTTTTTGTGGAACTTAAAGTAAGTTATGTGCATGGGAGCCCCTAGGTGGACGTCTGAGCAGTCAGACAGCTCCGCTCCACTTTGTACCCCTCCACTAAAAGCTTATCTCCCCTGTGACCACACAAAGCATGCCACACAGACACAGGAATTCAGTGTGGAGAAAAACGGGGGTCCTTTTCAAAAAACATCCCCCACAAGCATGACCTCAAGGGTGAAACATTGTCCAGTCTCCCCCTGGATGTTGGATGGCTCTGATAGTGTTGGACGCGTGGATCTTTCTTGTCAAATCAGAGGCACAAACACAAAGAGCAGTCTATTTACAAGCCTAGGGCAGACAGCACACTGGTGTTCAGAAGGAGAAAGCCATCTTCTCACTAGTCAGAGATGCTTCCGCCATACCCATATAACCACCCACCTCTTCAAAACTTGTTTTAAAAGATGCTTTAAAGTTGCATGAACACACACAATCTTTCTAAAATAATCTGAAGCTGTTAGGTATACAACAGTGATTCTGAGCCAAATGAATTTATTTATTTATGCAGCTGTGATCTTGTCTTTGAATGTAGGAAATGCATAGAAATGTCAAACATCAGAAAGAGCTTAGAGGAGATGGCTGGGATGTGCTGAAACATACTGAACAGGGCTCAAAGACAACAGTTCCTAAGCAACAATGACACACAAAGACCACACATTTCATACATATTTTGCGAACCAACTTTCATCCGCATCACGTTCTATTTGATGTAATTTGATGTAATATTATTTTCACACCTGTGAACTTCAGCAAGAACTTTTTATGTTCGAACCATATAAAAATGGCAACATAATACATGTAGCAAAGTTGAAAACAGCAATTAATAACTCAGTTTTTTTCCATTGAAAAACAAACTTGGGCCGATGTGAAAACTCTGCTTTCCCATGCTAAATTTGGGAATGGAAAGAAAAAGTTCTTCCACCTAAGTGTAACTATTTCACATCACTTGTCTATGGTTTTAAGCAATTTTCCCCTGATATTTTCAGTATTAAACCAGTACGTGGTGTTTCACAAGGTGGATTTGGGTAATGCTTTCTCAAAGCGAGAGATGCTGAGAAAGAACACACCCAACCGACTCAATTCTGACAGGGTACAGCTCAAATGTGTCACAAATTAGTACCATTTGTAATAGGGCTTTTAACAGGCATGCTGAGATTTATGTAATGGTGTTTATTATACCTCATGACTGTTCATGTGAGCTATGCAATCTGTTATTCAATAAAATAGAAAGAAAAAGTAATTATTATGTTAGCAGGCCCTGAGCTGTGAAATAACTAGATTCTATATACACTGTATATACAGTGGTTGTGATTAAAGTTTCCCTATATGGAGCTATCTGTAACTATAACCAATAAGCAGAACGGCACCGCAGTCTGTACATATACTATTCAAGGAGTGGAGAAGGGGATAGCAAGACCAAAAAAATTGTAGTTCCAAAATGTGTCATTAGGGGAGAATATGGTGCTATATATGAATTTTTCTGTGTATTTTTATTATACAGTGCCATATTTTCTCCTAGTGGAAGTCACAGAAATCATTTCGTCATTCCTACAGAGAGCTCTGAATAGGGAAACCTTAATTATCACCACTAGTTATATTACACGTACTGTACACATACATATGTACAGTCATCCTAATGTTAATGTTGTGTGTGTAATGTGAGGTATGTCAAGTCTGCGGTCCTTGTTCTGTAGCTTTATGAGTTGTGACTGGCTCAGCTAGTGAGGGTCGATATGGGACCGGGCAGGTGATGTCAGAGGTCTATAGGAGGAAACACTCCAAAAATAGGAAGCCATGTCTCAGGGAAACGTTTGCCCCTGGCAGACATCCTGCAGCTCCCTCCAGGTGGGTACACCTGAGTTTGGGGCTCAGGTGTGCCAAATAACAAAGTGCGTGGGGAGGCTCAGGGGAGCTGAGGAGGATGAGGAGGAGGGATGGAGGGCTTTTTGCTCTGCCTGTCCGTTCACCTGAAAAACTGGTTTTATTTCTTATTATATTTCTTTCACAGAAACTAGAAATGTTAAACTTTTGCTTAAAACAGGCACTGAGAGCTATAACATTTCCGTCAGGATTTCTTTTGAGCCAAACATGCTCTGACATGCAGCCCTTCAAAGTGTCTCATAAACAACGGACAAACACGGAGAAAACACTGCATGCTTACAGTGTTCTAGCTGCCTTACATACAGTAAACATTGCTAAACAATTACTCATTTAGAATTTTTATATTTTTCTTATTGTTCATACGAAAAGTGAAATATTTTTTGGCTTATCAACTGTTTTGATTTTGGCATAACATGAATTTAACTAAATGAAACTTTAATAGTTTAATAGTGTTTAATAAATGCCATTCGTGTGAGGTTTGTCTGCAGATGTTACCATTTTGTTTTGTCACACACGCATGATAAAGTCTGGCTGCTTCAGTAAAACTGACTCATTAAAATCAACTGGGGAGACAAAGGAATATCTTTTTTATTGTTTTAAAACTTATTATTTATGGTTTTGTTGTGTTGCCTGCAGATTCCTGTACTGACATAGTTTCCCTGGCTTCAATGAGTTTGTCACGTCTTCCTGAAAGTATAGGAAGACACCTTTGTGTATGACTGAACAGGGCTTTGTAATGTGTTTCTGATGCAACATGAAAAGGAAGCCGTCCAAGAAGAGTGTGAACAGAGGCGCAGCATGCGTGTGTGTGTGTGTGTGTGTGTGTGTGTGTGTGTGTGTGTGTGTGTGTGTGTGTGTGTGTTCATTCACACTCCACACCATGCATTCATTCACTCCTCTCTTGTGTTGATCTCTGATGTGCTTTGGTGTGTCTTTTCTTCAGATCTGGGGCATTTCCTTCTCTTCTCACACAAACCTCAACTTTTCAGTCACAGAAAGACTTGAAAATTGTGTAGCTTTGATCAGTGAGTTGTTACTAAGTAGCATTATGGGGTTTAAGAGACCTAAAACAAATAAAACGGTCAAACTAACTGCACAAGAAACCCCGATGGCTCAGATGTGGGTTAGGCTGTGGTAGAAGTGTCTCATTAACACACGCTGATGGTCACAAGGATGAGCAAATGAAACGGAAAAATGCATTAACAATCTGAGAAGAGTAGTTATGGCTTCATCTCAGTCTGCCTTAGCACGTTGACAATGTAAGTCTTGGTGTGTGCGTGTGCGTGCGTGTCCGCATGTGTGCATTCTTTCCCACCAGCCACACAGACGGAGCACTGCTCCTCCAAAGACAAACTGTCGAGCAAAGCGCTGGGCCCAACTTCACAAGAAGGTCACTGTTTACAGAGAGCTGTAGGGTATGAGGAGAAAGAACTGAGTTTAGATTGGATATTCCTAACGGAGCATCACACTGATTAGGTTACAGAGCAATATATAGGAAACCACAAATAAAACTACAGCACAGTTTCCGCAGAGGATATTTTCCCTCTCTTATCCTTGGGTTTTAACATACAGCCGTAATTTCCTTATCTCTACGTTTTCTTGGCTTACGAAAAAAAATCCTACCATAAATAAGATGGCTATCTTATTTAAGAGCCAGCTGTATTATCTCTGTGCTGAAACAGATGAAAAATATTCGAGTCGAGACGTAATGACGCAACGTTAATGTTAACGCTGTCCAATTTTGTTCTTTTGAAGAAACATGAGAGTGAAATTCACCTTTGCCTTCAAATGAAGTGACAGCTACTATAGTAATTTACAATGGAGAGTGTGCCTTTGTGAGTCTACCCCTCTGCTGTAAGCCTGTTGATACAATGGCCTGATTACCTTCAAGTGTTCTTTTGTAATATGAGACTGGGATGAGAATGGAGAAGAGGGGATATGCAAGGGCGGTGGAGACCAACCAAGCATTGATGTTACATTAAACCCTTAAACACTGTTTTGTGAGCTCAGACAAATCCCCTTTCCATCTGATGATCTTGTGCTTCCCATGTCGTATTATTTTACAGACAATTTCAGCCTAGAAAATGGCGATATGAGGAATTTCAATATGTCTGAGGACATTTCCATTTTTTATATTAGATATTCAGCATTCAATGAAGTGGCATGCTATGTGCTCTCCACCATAGGAGGCAAAGATCTCTGACATGTGGAGGCGTGTGAGTTGTGTAAGCATTGGCAAGGCAGAGAAGTGATCTCTGTCAACACCAAGGACCTCCGTGATGGCCCCCCAGAAAACCATACTCCCATTTCAGGAAACTGAGCTCTGTCCCACAGGAACCTCCCTGACGGCCCGTGGTTCCCCAGAACATCGTACCCCCATTTCAGTGACCTGAGCTCTGTCACAATTTCCCTGACGGTTTGCAGTCCCCGAAATCACCGTACCCCCAACTGGCATCCTGTAGGCTGAGGAAGACTAAGTCTGACGCTGTTTCTGTTGCTCTGAGAGACGGTATGAACAGAGACACAATGCACCTGTTAAGAGTAGATAAGAGAGCAAAGGAAAGGCAACAGGAGTCCACTTCTAAACATAGAACCTGCTCTACTTTCTAGGATGAAGAAATCACTTTAAAAAAAGCTTTGAAAGAAATCCCCAAAGGCTAACAAACATGTCAGCATTTTTTAACAGTTCACATTCATTCTTCATCTGTAGTCATTTGATAATTTACTGTATAGGGAATATATTAGGGCCTTACAGAATCTGCTGAAACTCTGCTTTCTGGCAGCAACACTGTCAGAGTGGTAGAGAGCTTATTTATTGACATGTTTCCATACTGACATCACCCATTTGTAGGGATAAACTATTAGCAAAGCTGTAGCGACTCTTCCTTTTCAAATTTCAATTTCTTAAATAACACGAAAACAGGAGTTTCAGCAGAAATCACTTCAGTCACATACACTGAATTGCTTTTAATCATGGCGTGATTAATGAAAAGCAGTCTAAGATTACGAGCATAAACAGCATGCTGATTTTAACCTCTCTAGCAACTCACTGCAAGGACTTAGCTTTTCTATGTAACTGCAACAAGAAATACAATTATAAATACATTACTATTGTAATCATATGTATATTAAATGGCACACAGTTATATACAAAAGTAGGAATAGAATGAACAAAACATGCCAAACATTTTCTCCCTGTTTCAGTGAAACAACTGCCGAAAGGTACGTTTTTAAAAACAGAGTTCTTGTCTTGCCATCTCATAATGCTATGGCAGACAAACATGAAAATCACAGACAAACGATCTGGAGTCAAATGGCTCAAAAAACACAGAGAGTGTGACACATTTAGCACATGCCATGTTTGGAATGCAGGTTGTCAGAGGTGTTAGAGTGCAGCTTCCCCTGCTGTGCTATAAGGACCGTGGCGTAACCTGCCTCATACCTGCTATTGGCCCAAATTTAAAACATAAGCCAATAGTAACTCTGCCTGAAATTGAAGAAAGAGAAAAAATACGCACCTTTCTAGATGTTGTAATGATGGCACTCCACAGACATGCAGGGTGACAGATGCATATAGGCAGTTATTTACAGTAGGAGTTCAGATAAAGCGCCCTGGTCCTGAATGTGCCCTTTTGGAAAGTTTCAGCAACGTGCCGCCTGCTGCTCTGTGCCTCACTTGTATTTACATACTAATTCTAGCTGCTTCCATAAATTTTGCCCACAGCATGTAATTAATCGTTATGGTTTTAGGTGTATATGGTATTTCAAGTAGATAAAGTTTGTTATTTGGAATATTCAGTTATTATATAACAGGAATGTAAGAAATGCACGACAATATTATAAATGTAAATATTTTTTTTAGGAGGAGGGTAGTTTATCTGCAACTTTAAATACTTAGACATCTAAGACAAAAATTAGTTTTCCATCATAACTCATACAGCATTCTGTGGATATCCATCCATCCATTCTCTATACCTCTTGTCCAATTCTGGGTTGGTGGGAAGGCTGGAGCCCATCTCAGGGGGCACAGGGCTCAGGGCAGGGGACACCCAGGGCAGGGCGCCAACCCACCACAGGGCACACATAGGCACACACACACACATACACACCTTATGGATATGAGAATTATAATAAATGTCAGGGATTGAGACGCAGTACGTTTCTGTCATGGCTTCCTGGGAGGGCTACACACTACTTTATTGTGCTCCTCGTTATTTACGGTTTTGGGCCACTGCAGCCTGTTTGCGCTTGTTGTTGACGAAAGGTCTGGTAGGGGGTAAACATCATCCAGGAAGAGGTGGCCTACCCACACGATGGCCTCAGAGCCAGCGGTAATGACTCCTCAGCTGTGTGTGACCTGTTAGCACTCCATCAGCCTGTCAATCTCCCGGCCATCGCCAGGTTAGTCGGTGATTTCCTCGAGAGCCAGGTCAGCTGGGCTCTGTGGCTTTTCACGGCAGCAACAGGAAACCACTCCCAGGTTGCGGGCTCACGCGGTTAGTCTGGGAAATGCACAACAGAGGGGGCGTGGCCAATAGAGCATCACACTTATTGACAAGCTCACGTCCACCCTTGGACAGATCGAACGGGGCTTGTGCATATTTATGACGACTGCAGCCGGCCCTTTGTGAGCTGCAGCTAATGAAATATGTATAAGTTAGCTTGCAGGCGTGACAGGGTGATATTTCCTCGCCTTAAGTCTCCTTCGTCTAAAGAAAGGCGCTCGCATCTCTCTGCAAGTTCATGGCATTGAGCACAGTAAAGAACAGTAAGTGTCCTCACGCAAGACCCGCCCCACCTTCCCTTACCCAGGGGGCTGTTTTAATCATGCTTCGGGTGTGCATGTTTATTTTGTTATTATTATTGCCTCATTAGTCCCCAGCGTGCGTCTCTATATAATTGCTTAATTGCGGGTTGAGCATCAGTTTATGAGCTGAATCCAACCCGTGCCATTTTAACACACTTACAAATTAAATATATATTTTTTCATTGTTTGAATGTAACGGGAGAACCTGCAGGACTGGGCTGGGGCATGGTTCGGGGTTCCTCTAACAGTCCAAAAGGATCAAACGCTCCCTGTTCATCGTATTGTTTTTAAAAATGTGTTGCTTAATACATTTACAGTTTTGTAAAATAAATAGAAATATTTGTACATATGATATCATTAAATGTCCCTTTCATTGGATACATTGGTGTAATGCACAGCTCCAGCACAGTATATTTATTACATCTGCAGTCTTTCATTATTATTATTATTATTATTATTATTATTATTATTATTATTATTATTAATAATTTAGTGTTACTCTGTCTTTAAAATTAGAACTTTTGCAGGCAAACATGTAACTTTGCTCTTTTTTCTCTAGCATCAGTTCTAGTGAATTGGCGTGCAGGGCGACTTAAGGATGTAAGAAGCCCAGGTTAGGAGTTTGGTGATTTCTGATCTCACTCACCTTAGCTCATCCGCAGACCACGACTGACCCAGTCTCTACTGCTAAAGGATGGCTTTGGGACAGCAGGCCTGACACCAGATCTTGCGGTGCAAGCTGAGTTTATCCTGGGGGCATGTTAGAGGGGGGTCCACTTCAGGTTAGCCCACCATGAATTTTAATGAGGTGCAGGAGTGCGCATTGCTTTACAGCTAGAGGGAGATATTGGCCTTCTGATTAGCATGTTTCCTGACGTTCACTTTGTTGTTCTCTGCCAGCGTGAGACTCACTGCGCTCAGCAGGTAATTGCTGTGTTGGAGGACAAATATCGATCAGCTACCAAAATCGAGCTGGGTGGAAGGTTCCAGAAAGTTGCTACATTTAACAGCAATCAGTTGTGCATGTCTGTGATTCTGGGCATGCTAATGTGGTTAATCCCATACAGGAGTGTGTGCAGTTTTCACGTGTCACTTTTAAGTAACAGTGAGCAGTAACTGTGGAAAAAGGAAATTAAAAAATAGTGTGACGAATCGTTTGATTTTTGTGTGGATTTAACTCTTGAAATTTAAGAAGCTGTTAAGTAAACATTAACCTGGCTAAACAAAAACACAAATAAACAAGCAACTCAGACAAACATCAAGCAAAAGAATTATCGTTCATCACAGCATCGTTAACATCTGTCACGTGTGCTGTTTTAACTACATTATATATATACTATATACATATGTATATATATATATAGTACTTACTTTTTGGGCAAAAGCTGAGCACTGTTAGTCATTCTATTTTAAATGGAAAACTATAAGCTTTTCTGTGTGGAATGAAAGATAACAAGCTGGCCAGCCACAGCAAGTAAAGCAAGAAGCAATCACACCTAGAAAACGTATTAATCCAGTCACTCATCCATTCATTTTAGAGTTACATTTCTGCACCTTGCGCTTGTGGCACGAAAGTGTTATTGAAGCACGAATATTGTAGCCCTGGGAGCTGTCTAAAATGTTATGTACAACAGACTCCCTGGAGTCACGAAGCACATGTGTGCCGCGCCAGTGGCTGCCGTCTGACTTGTCTTTTCTCAGGAAACCTGTGGTTTAAAGACTAGGTAAAACCTGATCACTGTCCCACAGTTTCTATTCATTTCTGAGCTACTGGTGATTCACGGCATGCTGACTAGCTGTGGAAACCTTTATTAAGCTTTAGCTTCACTCCGCAGACATCTACCAATCCTGCAGACAGGTAGAGGCTGGGAATTAAAAAGTCATGAGTGACATCAGGCTTGAGGGATGTCATGCAACGGCAGGTCTGCATGTATAATCCTGTGTTCACAATGCCTGCCGCGACACAATGCATAACACACTTTTAACATGTCGTTATATTAAAGAACACACTTTCAATATATCTCTTTTTTTTTTTTTTTTTGCAAAGGGACGATTCATTTTCGTAGCATGTTCGTAATGAATACAGTCTCAGAGCGGAGTCATCTGCAACATCTCACAGTGAGCTTCCTCACACTTCAGTGGAACGTTTGTTTTAACGAGGGAGCTTAGAAGTTCATGCAGAGGGCAAGTTCACAATAGACTTCCTGATTGTTGAGGCTTCATAGCACTTCTCAGTGCACACGCACACATGTGGAGGTCGTGGGGTCAGCACAGGCCTGACCTTTCAACACCACATCCCTGTGCCCTGTGTATGTACCATATCCAGCCGTGGCACCATACAAAGTAAACTCTTTACTGGGTTTCAGGTGACACTGCAAGACAATACTGTATTTTGTGAATGGCTCTTTATAGTTATAATTGGTTTCCTGTTTGTTTGTTGCAGAAAGACATGGTTTTAGACTATACAAAGACAGTCCCCAAATGATAACATAGGACCAGAGCTGTCGTTGTACACAGTGAGAGAGAGAGAAAAAGAGAGAGAGAGAGACAATGTTATCATTTATTGCACACCCAAAACACGTGCTTATTTTGGTGGGGTGAGGTACACACAAAGTTTGAGGTGTGGTGCAGGAAATGGCTATTGAAATCCAACCTTTGTTTCATCATAGCACTTGACTTAAGCACTAATGCGTAGGCTGGCATGTGTCGTTGGCTCTTGTCCACCAATCCGACCAACAAAAGCTAACAATTTGTGTGGCATTTCAATGGGGTCTAAAGGTTAGCAAACGACTATGCTTGTTGTGGTGATATAATGTACACACGCCCTCTGATAAGAACCTCTTGTAATTTGATTTATTAGCAACTTAATCAAGTGTAAACATGCAGAGGTCCAAATTAACAGAGTTGCTTCGACTGTGCGAACAACGAGAGAGATCGATTTTGCTGATGGAAAAATGCGTGAAATAAAAGTGGACGTTCACGCAGCTGGTCTGAGTTTGCCACGAACTTTACGATGAATATGCAGTTTCAGACCACATGTTAACAACATTTTCCAAACACACGTCATTCATGATAATCTACACAGCAAACCCATTTTATATTAGCGGCCTGAGAATTTTCATCTGCAAGTTTCAAACTCCCCACCCAAATCCCATAATTAACTGTGTTTTATGCTATGAAATGACTCCTCCTATAGTTTCAACAAAGTCTGACCCTCGGTGAGAGGAAAAAAAAATTACACAGAAAACTTATGAATGATGGTCACATTCATCAATGACCCCTGCACACAATCAGGACAGAATGTCTGCACTGCGATTAAAATTAGTTAATAACTGTCAGATGCAAGGAAGGACTCATGTAACAAATATTAGACAGACACCACAGTCTTTCCCCTACAGAGAAATTAATGACAACTTCATTTACACACGTGTTTAATTTATTCCCCGTTTTTACAGGCCAGAGTGAGATTATGGAGTTCAGCACACAAACTAAAATCTGCTGCAAATATTTACCCCTCATTTTCTCACCCACAATGGAAACAGCTAATTTACATAAAGATGATCAAATTAAGGAGCTTGCTAGACAACCATGTTGTTACACTGCTGGGGACAGTATGTCACAGCGCCAGTCCTTTTTTTTTGGACCTTTTATTTTCAATGGTTGTATATTAATAGAATCATCAAATGCCTAAACCTCTGGGTTTGTATTTTCTGAATTTCTATTGTCTTGCTTATCTTTAAAAGATACATTTGGGGCAGTCATTTTAGCTACATTCTCAGCCAGACTGAGGACAGACAATGGTAAACAGTCTATTTGATTTACAATAATCCTTTAATTACATTATGGCAATTCAGCACCGTAGCGTAATGCAGCGATACAGAGATATGCAATAACAGGGAGTCTTTCACAAGTTACCCTGAGCTGCCATATCCTATGTAACCCCAAAACATTTCCTTCTGATCTCTTTGGCATTCAAGAGCAGTGCTGCAAGCCTAATTAGTAGATACGTTCTGTGCATCAATGGTAAATATCTTAGACTACTTGCCTTTCTCCAGGGTCACGCTTGTCTTTCTCAAGCGCACAGGAAATCAGGATAATTCAGTGAACTAACATTGTTTAGGACACAAAGGTGGATCATCATATTCCTCTGTACACAAACTGTTCCATATCAGTTGAAGTAGAGCACCTCTGAATAAAGCTTTGCTAGAAGTGTACAACACTAAGGTGGCACGGTGGCGTGGTAGTTAGCACTGTTGCCTCGCACCACCAGGCCTGGGGCTCAATTCCTGCCCCAGGTCTGTGTGCGTGGAGTTTTCCTGTTCTCCCTGTGCTTGGTGGGTTTTTTCTGGTTTCCTTCCACAGTCCAAAGACATACGGGTTAGGTTGATTGTTGTCTCCAAATTGCCCGTAGCATGTATGTGCCCTGTGTTTGGTTGGTGTCCCCTGCCCTGCACCTCCTGGGATGGGCACCAGGCTTCCTGCGACCCTGAATTGGACAAACGGTACAGTATGTGCAACACTGTACAATCCTCAGTGGCCAATTCATGTTTTTTTGAGCTGGCAATATTTCTGCATAGCCCATTGATACAGGCGAATGTTTTTTCATGCCATAAACTCAGTATATTAGAAGCGCTTTGCATGCTGGGACACATCCTGCTACCTTTTGTGCTCTGCCCCAGGTTACTTACCAATCTTGTTAGCCTCTGTTGAGATATAACTGTGTGTGTGTTATCAGCTATAACAAGCTGCACAATGGGTTGCCCTCTTGGTACCAGCGCAGCTCTCCTTCCAGGATATTATGGGATATCGCTGATTCAGACATGCATATCATTACAGCGAATGATCGCCATCGCCAGCACTGTCGTCCACACACTATCATGTCTCCTGTAGAATCCCCTGCAGGAGATGAGCAGCACACAACAGACTAATGTCAATCTCTACATTTTCTTTTAAAAGATCGCATCAGAAGGTATATCAAATGTGTGGCTTGATCGCAATTATTGTAAGTCTTTATGTTGCCGATTCACTTAACTGAAATGTCCGTGCTTTAGTGTGTGTTTTGCCATCGATTACTTTACACATTGAACGAGTTAAGACGCTTGTGTAAGGTATTCTAATACAGAAATAAACTGTTAAATTAGCTCATATGCAGTAGGTTTCTACAAAATGGGTTTGTTACTGGTTTGTAAATACAGACCACTGTTATACATTTTCTTACTGAAGCCTTGGAATTGTCAAAAGATACCATTATGAAAAACACTATAAATGTTAAGTAATGTATATAGAAAGTTCTGGCCACTGTTTGCACAAGTGTCCTGCAGAGCAGCAAACCTCAGCCTCGGGTTGTAAAGGCTTCAGATGGCTGAAGCAGATTTACAGCTACTTCAGTGCTTTGTGAGCACATGTTATTGAGGAAGACATCTACTGATGATCTGGAATGAAGTGAAGGCCAGTGCACCATATCTTGGAGACAGGTGCTGGGATGCCATATTCTTATGATTTAACCACACCACAGTTCTGTTTGGACTTTCCACACCCAAGTTAGGTTCCTGGCCACCATCAGAAAACTCTACCGTAAGCCTACCGTAAAGGGACTAGAGATGTTATGAGGATCATACATCATGCGCCTGTCAAAAACTCATCATAAACCTATAAGTACATGAAAGAGTAATCGCATATAACCTGTTACCAATATGTTTGAGTGTCTCCCGAGTTATATAATATTTCAATGTATATTACAGTCCCAGTGCGAGCGGACTGTGAGGAGTGTACACACGTTCTTAGAGAACAGTGTCAACGGCATCTTCTCTGCCTGTCATCTCTATTCACTTATGCCCCATTTTACTTTCTGAACTGTTCAGTATCAAAGCATTATTATGTATTAAGAAAGGTCCAGGTTTTTACCATGCAGACATACTTTGCATTTATATCCGCGAAGGACAAGGTACTGCCTGCATTGAGAGTTGGAGAACAAGGCAGTGCAAATACAAATCCTCTGATAGATTTGCGTTGCTCTAAATTATTCAGACTTTTTCTGTGATTTTTATTAGCACAAATGATTTTTTTGTTCCATTTTTATTCATTGACATAAGCAGTCGGTTAACCTTCTTTGAGGCCAGCACAATCTGCCTTTATAATGCAGTATTTGATTATGAGGTACACCGCTCATTATCATGCATGGTAAGTGAAAAATGGGAGGGAAAGACTACACCGTAGTGCATAATAAGTGAGAAATTCATGATAAGAGAGGAAAGGAAGAAAAATAAGGGGAAAGTGGCTGTGATCCAACGGAAGGTGAATCAGATGGTTGTCAGGCTTGCAGCAGAAAACCTGGAAAATCATGCTGGAAAAGAAGGCGGAGCTAAAAGATGTTAATCATGCTGGGTTAATTACATCTGTGAGGATGCTCAGCGTTTTGCTAGCCCATTAAACATTAGCAGAATTTGATCACAGAAACAGGGGCGCTCAGGCTTTTACCGACAGACTGATGGATGAAGTTTGGGGGGGGCGGGTGTGGGGTGTGGTGGGGCTTCTGAATGATGAGTTTAATATCATCATCCACTGTCAGACCTAATAGGCTTTACCTCAGAGGAATCAATCACGGGTCTATTGCATTATGGGTAACTCCTGACAACATGTCCATCTATCCACCCCTGCCCTGCTCGTAGGGCCTAACGAGAAAATATGTGGCTCAAAAATTCTGAACAAGTAAACAGGTAGTTTATGAACAATTTGTTTCACAAGGTTATGTATCATTGGGCTGTTCCCTTTGTCTCCTGACGGAAGACTATATTTTATGCCCAGTAATGTATGCAATAAATAACTACTTTTTTCCTTTTCGCCTTTCATGTGTCTAATTTAATCCTCCCTCCCACTCCTGCGCTCTCTCTCTTTCTCCTTCCCGACAGCTGCTCACCGAAAGACAAGACATTTGGAGAGGGAAGTGCTCTATCAGTTTTCAATGCTTTATGTGGCGTGTTAAATATCTCAACCCCCCACCAGCTCATAAGCACAGCAGGTACAGTGCTAGCTTTAGCCTGCTCACTAAAATTCTAATATTCGGCCACATTTGAGGTGTTATACCTGGTATTTGCTAGACCAAAGTATTAAGCTAATATTGACCCTAGCTAGAATTGGCAGTGTGTTTAATGTTGCTGGCTATGGTGCTAAGCTTATCATTAAACAAAGACCTGGATTCAGGATTTGAATTCCCAAATGAGCACAGTCATAATTATTTTTACATGGCTGTCTCCCAATTTACATATATGTTTCAAGTGATTTCTTAATTAAAGGGTTGAAAATTACATATTCATATTTGATCAGTTGGAATATTGTTGCTTTGTATTAATAGAATATGTATGAAAACATATCCTACCCAAGAACATATTGCACGTATTTGACAGAAGAGCAGTGTGCCTTTTGATCCACAATGGTTATTAAATTTGAATTTTTCTAAGTAAATAAGGAAGTATAGGTCAATTAACTCATAAATGCCACAGGGATCAAAATTTTCCCTTCATATTTTGCTAAACTGTTTATACTGATTGCATTACAATCCCACATAAATCTGAGAAACACTGTTCTTTGCAATGGCGTTCAAGAACACCCGGGAGAAAAGCCAGTGTTTATCGCAGAATCACGTGATTTTGCCATAAGTGGCAATGACTAGATTTTTGACAGTATAACTACATGAGAGCAAAATATATAACAATAATAATAATAATAAATAAAAGCCTTGTGAAGCTTAT
>JABJVR010000034.1:4933520-4944830 GCA_025773905.1 Chitala chitala | reverse complement strand
TACACAGTATATATGCTGTCTTTAGTGTCTGATCCAGCATTGCAGCAGAATGTGGAGACATTTAGAAAAAGTTTACTATTTCCAATCATGCAAAAGTAGTGATATTTTATAAGGAGACAGCTGTGATAACGCTGCGTGGGGAAAAGTCAACAGTAGCAGTGGTAGGTGTGTCCAAAGTTGAAACTTCATGAAACTTCATATACGGACTTCAAGAAAGTGGCACATCAGACACATCTGTTCATCCATTCTCTTTACTGCTTGTCCAATGCAGGGTCGTGGGAAGCCTGGAGCCCAACCTAGGGGGCACAGGGTGCAGGGCTACATCAGACGCCGACCAAACAAAATTGGTCAACAAAAGGCGTCACGAGGCTGGAAAGGCCTCCATTGGTCAGTCAGTAACTCACTGGCAGTCAAGATGGTGCGATTTCAAATCGGAGATTCACTAGTGAAATGTTACATGCACACACAGCCTGATAAGGTGGGAAGAGACATTTAATACATTTAATTCTGCATGCTTTGTTGAAAGAAAAGTCACGTTGCGTGCTATAGGAACGCTGAGCTAAATTGCTTAGGACAATTGCAAGTGAGCGGGGCTCCAAAAACACAAAGCTTGTCCGACGTCTGTGATTTGTGGGCAGACACTGGATCGCTCGCTCTGCTGTTCAACCCAAGTCGATACAGGGTGCAATAAACATGTCCTCAAAATGCTAAACGTTTTCATCCAGATAAAACAAATGTAACCAATTAACGTGCTGTTGCCGCAGCACTTTGAGCACCTTTGAGTTTGCCTGCGGGCTTCCTGGGCTTATCCAGATACGTTCATTGTTACTTCATGCCGTGATTAATTACCATCTCCCCTTGCTTTGTTTTTAATTTCTAGCATTCGAAATTGCAACACCTTGTGAGGCTTCCAAGAATACGAGTGCAAGATAAAGTGCATTTTCTTTCCCTGTTTACCAAAAGGCAGGTGGTAAAAACAGCATCTGTCAAAGGGTGTGATGAAGGTCAGCTTGCAGCCTTCACTGTGCAGAGGAATGCCAGAACGCCTGCACACATTCCTACAGTGTGATGGCAACTCGGAGACACCTGACAGTTTGGAGAGGATCTTCTCTGTTGTGGGCAGCATTAATCTTTCTCTTTTGACAGCTGTGTTTATATTTTTCAAATCCTCACTGAAATGGGCTTTGAGCTCTTTTTTGCCTGGCACCATTAGTGCAAATCACTCTCCCGCCTGTTTTGCTTCCTTTATTACTGCCTATGGTGTTAGCGGTGCTGTTGGGGATCGCAGTGCTGTGTGCAGCTCTCTGCTGTCTCTGAATGCGTACTTGACTGACCCTGCTCTCCATGTGCCATTTTCCGTGTCTCGCTCGCCTCTGCAAAGGTTCCAGCCGAGACCCCAGCCTGAATTGCTTGAGAATATTGTGGTCGTGTCCAGAAGAAGTAGCTTTGTTAACACTGTGCTTCACAAAAGCATTCAGACCATTCCCATGGTGTCTCGTTTTTTGTGTCCTTACAAAGTGGTGTGCACACATTTCTAAACGCTTGACAGTTTATTCTAAATTCCCACACTAAAAATTACTAAAGGTTTGAATCCCTTTAGCTGACATTTATTGTAATGAAAAAGAAAACAAACAAATTATGGTTATCACATGACATCATTGAAAGCCTTGGTTGGTTTTGCAGGAATTACAGCGATAAATATTTTTTGGTGTGTCTACAGCAATTTTACACATGTGCTTGGTGCGACTCTTACATATTGTTTCTTACAAATGTGCTAAAGATCCCCAAAGTTGCCCAAGGATATCTTATGGACATGTATTTATATTGTTCTGCATTTCTGTGCATTCTTAATAGGATTTAAGTGTAACGTGTTTTAAACTTTGTGCTGCAAAGTTAATTTATTGATTCGTTGGGTTCACACTCTATGTCTTTCTCAATTTCCATCACAAGGCCCGAAAGCTCCATGCAGTGCCGTTTATCACAAATATTCAACTTTTTGTGTTAACGTAGCATACAGGCGTTTGCCTAAACCTTCATAACATATTACCCCATACTTATCATGGACAAGCAGGCTGCTCAGAGCTCTCTTTACCTCTAAATGTAACGTCTTAAACTTAAATGTCGCCGTAAACTGTGTGTGACAAAGAAGCCCTTTGTGGCTCTTCAGGCCCTGGGTCACAAGCATCCAGTCTGTGATTAAGGGCCCAGAACCAGAACCTGTTTGGTGTAGGAACCTGAAGCAAAGTACTTGATGTGTTCCGGACGACATCTTGCTATACAGCTGGGTAGTTTTATGTCACTTTGTATTAAAGCTTACATGACTGTGTTTAATTCTTCTGTGGCTTTCAAGTTAGATAATACAGAAGTATGTGCATTAAACAAAAAGTAAATGTCATTAACAAAAGCACACAGTAAGAGCAGTTGATCTTTTGTAGTATTCTATCACAAATGAAGTACTAAATACAACAGAACTAAATTACACTAAACTCTAGTGAAAAAAGGAAGTTTAAATGGAAGACAGATTTTCAGACAACAGTCCAGGTAATAAGGCGAAATAATATTAGTGAATATAGGTTCACTCGCAATAATTCAAATAGAAGTAAAGAGCTGCTTTCTTTATGGAAAAAAATTCTGTTGATAAAAGCTAAAGTGATTTAACCAGCAATAGACTAGTATGGACTACAAAGCACTAGTGCTAACAGTTCCCCTATACAGTCCTTAATTGTAAATCATAGCATAGCCTATTGAGATTGTATTGAGATTATTCCCAAATATTTATAGATATTATCGTTTTGTTTTTGATGACAAACTGCTGGGCACACTCATTGTGTTGTGTACAACTGTCTTATTCGAACATATTTAGAGTTTCCTCCTCAGCACACGTGTGTGTGTAAGTGGCACTCATGTCGGTGTGTATGGCGAAAGGAAGGCGCTTGTTCCTCGGCTCTGTGCTGCCCTCTTCTCCTCTCTGAGTCGTGACAAAGAAACAGGCTCGTACTCCCACTCATCAGTCCTCCGCACGAATGACGCCGTGCCTTTAATCACGAAAGCATCCCATCAATTAACCCCCATTTAATTTAGCCGATTAGCCCCAGTGCTGCTGACTACCTTAGCGATTATGCATTCAGTCCTGCAGGATTCAGCTGCAAGCTTAAAAAGGAAGGAGAGCTACAAAACGCTAATCACGTTGGGTGGGAGGAGGATTTCTATGGAGACTTGCATATTTAATTCGGCGCAGCAAAAAAAAAAAAAGTAATTCTTTTTCCCGGGGGAGAGTGGCATACCTATGTAAACACTGCACTCTTCAATCCAGGGTAAAAATACTGCCGCAAACTCAACTCCAGTGTGACTGTGTCACTTTGAGTTCTGAGACTTCTTCAAGTCCCAGTATGTTGTATTTGTGGTTGTCTGGGGGTTTTCAGTTTCAAAAAACTGGAAATGAACCCCCACCCCCAGTAACCCACAGGCCTCCCCTGGCTGTCTTTTGTCATCACTTGTGACATGTGGGAATCTCACCCGGTGCTGCATGTTGTATAATTGTTCTTTTAATGAATAAACATAATCACTGTGTATAACTGTTTTATTAGCTTTTTTCATTCTCCTCAAATGCTTGTCTTTTTTGGTTAAACCTTTACAATATGTATTATTTATTCTATGACAATGTCAAATTCACTTAAATCTAACCAAATCAAGACCATCATTTTAGTCACTGGTTTCAGATGGCCAGTATAATCCCAAGTGTCTTGGTGTCGCATGTTTAACTTTTCCAGATGTGGGGAATATACACCAATAGCACGACACCTGGACAGCATGCAGTCAGCTAGCAGCAGCTCACACACAGCCATTTTCTCCACACTCTGCTGAATGTTTTCAAAAATTTGTTAGTTTCAACATTGTAAGAGCATTACTGATAAAAATATAAAAATGTGTGTCTATAAAATTTAATGTTCTTTGAGTTCTTTGAGAAAGTTTTTTGGGAAATTGTCTGTAGTTAGTACACAGTAGTCATAGACAAGCCTTTAAATAATTGTTTTGCACATTATTTTAAACAATGTAATATAACATGTTATTTAATTTGGTTCTAATGTAATTTGGCCATGCATCATAGTAGATAAACCTCATGAATGTTACTTATTTAGATTTGCTGAAATGCAACAAAGACATAATTTACTCTTCAAGCGATAAGCAGCCAGCCTGTGTGTGTGAGGTTAATGAGAACACAAAATAAAGTGACTTGCTTCTTCATCGTTATCGAACTCTGCTCTTCTATACCAACTAAAACCAAACCGCTTTTGTATTACTGTAATATTAAATTGGTTTGTCACTACATCACTAATACAAAACATACAAAACAGTATTTTATAACCTACTATCTAAGCAATTATATGTTTAAATAAATATAATTTAAATATATTTAAATATATGCCTTAAAATAAAAAGTTATATAAATGATCAAAGTTATATGTACATAAAATACGTGTACAGTTAATGCAAAATTAAGTAACTTGTACTATTGTACCAAATACGATTTTACTGATAGTTAAAAATGCTATTTATGTTTTTAATTCAAAGGTAGAATTATAGAATTAATGTAAATCAGTGTTTACTACCTAAACTATAAGAAGTAAACTACAACTGCCATTTAACTGATGAAGGCGATATTGGTAATGTCCTTTGTACTGATAGTTTTCTCAACACTGATAAAATGACATTGTAGAAAGCAGAAAGTCTCGTTGTGGTCCTGTAATTCCACCTTGTTCCTGCTCTGCTGACAGTCCCGTGTAGGCCAGTGCTGCAGCTTTTGTTTCAGTTTCGCACGGTGAGACCTTTAGGTATATTTTAAGAATCATTTGACGGCACAATGGAATGTTGATAAATAAAATTAATATGTTAATACATCTCTGCTTTCATGTAGGGATTGCTGTTTTGTGTGCTAAATGTTGGTTTTAAAAAGTTGAAGGTCCCTTTTTTTTCAGTCTGAACATTCAGTTGTGATGTGTTTATACGTGAGCCCAGCCCACCCTATGATTTGTTTATTTTCAAATGTGAGGCAACATGTGTTGAAATTATGTTCACTTGTTAGCGTTGATACAATTATGTCAACAGGCGTCAGGTGCAGTGCTCTGCTGCACCTGCCCCCAAAAGCCTGTGAGGGCTGGGGGGGTGGGTTGGGGGGGTCAGAGGTATGCCCCGGATCAAGGGTTGCGTGTGAACAGAGAAACAAAACAATGACCCGAGGCTCAGGAAAATCCTCTGTATTCTCCTCAGAAGAATCTGTGTAAACATCTTCAGCCCCGCTGATCGCACGCCACCCTGAGAGGGTTGGTAAGCGGGGATGTGAGCGAGGTGCGACGTGCGTCGCCGTGCGTCATGCTCGCTGCCTTCCTTTGTGCTGCCGAGCCGCGACGCGGTGCCAGGGTGGGGCCGCCTGTCATCACTATGAAAACGGATCCATTCACAGACGCAATAAGAGGAGCAGAGGCAGCTGGTAGGCAGAGCGCAGTGTTAATGGTGGCAAACTGCTCCACATCAACACCATGTCTGTGTGCATAAGCCTAGCCAATCCTGATCGGTTTCACCATGCTGTGTCTGCACAGGCCCAGAGAGTCCATTCAGCAAAACAAACAGAACCATGCTGGAAACGTCCTTAGTGTGCGGACATTACAGTCGCTAGTGTTACACACTGTATCCTTTGTCTGTACTTTCAGCAAGAAAACAATGCAATGTTCGCACCTTGTCCTGTATGTTACGCCCATGTACTCCCGTACATCTGCAGTGTACTATTATACCGCATGCACTGTGTTTACTGTGTCTGATCTTTCAGAACAAAAAGCACCAGCAACATGTTAGCTACAGTTCTATGTCTCCAGGATTATCTGCTCTTAATACAACTGAGCACATCTGTGTAAACTTTTTTGTCAGTGGGCTCCACACATTTAATAACAGCTTTGATGTCAATACACATCCTTAGTTGGGAAATAATGAAGGCCTGTTTTTAACAAGTTAGTGGGTGTCTGTTCAGATATATTTGTTGTAGGCAAAGTGTCCTATCATAAGGAGTGTTTCCTTACTTTGAAAATGCCTTCGTTCATTAGCAAAGTGAAAATGAATTTATTGAAATGAACCGGACTGAACCTTCTTAACAAAGTAATCCTTGACAATACCTGAAATGTCTCAGTTTCCACAAAGACCCCTGACTTATCCTCACCATGTAACATACACGTACAGAAGTCAGCACGATAAAGTCAGCACTAAATTCTTTACTCAACCAGGGTAAATGAATAGTGTGATCTACTGGAAATATCATCTGAGATGTTCTTGCTAGCCTCATACTACTGTGTGTGATTTTTTAAAAAAAAGTACCCACAGCCACAGCACCACTTCTTCTGAACATCTCTAAAACATAGAATAAGGAGGCAGAAACCCACACAGTAGAACGTTCTCTTAATGTTCTTTTATGTTACGTCAAGCCTCCTGTTATGAGACAGCAACTCAAGACGTCATCCCTCCCACGTGTTCCTCTTGCTGTTACTAGTGTTTGAAGCTCTAAAAAGCTCTGTCATCGATGTCTGAAAGTGTCCTGCATCGTGTTGTTTTCCCACCACTATGCTTGAGGTGCAGTCCAAACAGCTTTTCACCATGGCCCTGGGCCACAGCAAGGTGCTGCTTCCAGGTGCAGAGTGAGGAGGTTCACATGGAGATCAAGCACAGACCTGTTCATTTTTTTTTTTTTTACATCCAGTCTACGTGACGTCTGCTACAGGGGGTTCTCAGCTACCCAGTCTGTGTTCTCAGATGAAATTGTATTTAAATGGTTTCCACTTCTAAAGTGTGTGGAACACTTACTTTGCTTAAACATCCATCCATGATTTAGAGTTTCATATTAAGGCAGATGCTTTGTATGTTTTGATTCAAAGCTTATTCCCTCACACTTGGTTAAATTATAGGACTCCAGGATTTATTCACATAAATAATGTCTTAATCATAAAGCATTCTTAAGCAATTTAGGTTTAGTTTTCTTTATTTCATTCTCTGCTGATGTCTTTGAAATTAAATAAAAACTATCACGAAGACTACAAGAAATATAGAATTTTCTTTAAAAATTGTCAATATGATGTGTACTATGATGTTGAGTATTATTATACTCTGTACATATTTCATTTCTCAATGTACATTTACAACTTGCACACAAAAGGAAATCAGTCAAAGTGACACTAACTTGTAAGGTTTGATGTTACTTTATGTTATTGAATGAAAAGTCAGAGTTTCCTCAAATGTCACACACAGATAACAGTAAGAAGACCCAGCGATGACAGAACATGCTTTGAATGACCTTAAATACCTTATCTGTGCCTCGGAGCAGAGGGGTGATTGGCATGTCGTTTTACGTTCATATCGGTCAATATTTGCCGCGCTCTTAATGCTCTTTAGCTCGGGATTATATGTAGCGTGAATCTGCTGAATAGCTAATCCATCAGAGCAGCTCTTTCTGTTCATCGCTCTTCTGATTGATTCCAGTTATCCTGACCAGCAGGTTTTACTTTTCTCCTCTGTGTCCCCAGTGCAGGATGTCTGAGTCTCTTTGATCACCCTATTTTAATACATGTTTTTGAGGTCCTTGCAGGCATGTTCCAAGCAAGACAGGTTGTACCAAAGTAGTAACATCAGTTTTTAGGGCACTGGACATGTTTCTTAGTTCTCCATTTCAGAAAAATGCTTCTCCTGAGTCTCTTTAGTAAATAACCAGATGTGTAAATGGCTATAATGTAAACTTATATGCTGTATAAATCACTTTAGATAAAACTGTCAGCTAAGCGGCTAAGTAATGTAATGCACCTATTTAATCCATCTGACCAAAGGGACCAGAGGCGTTGTTTGAGCCATATCTTGCACGCACAGGAAATGTATTCTATTGACTCTCTAATGAGTGCCGAGCCTGACAGGATTCACCGTGCCCTTCCTCCAAAGGAGCCATGTGCAGTGCGGCTGGGGACTCATTTAGAAGACTGTCCTGTGACATTCGTTCCATAGCGAAGTCATGCTGTGTGGTTTCCTACACATCAGCTGTTTGTAGTCCACTGACCACTGGGCAACGGCCTGTCCGGTTCCGGTCCATGCAGTTTTGCCTTCCCAGTCTTCCTCATGGCCAGTGAACACAACCCCCCCAGGTGTGTCTCACTCTTTTACCTGGCCTTATATGAAATGGAATTTGAAGATACTGTATGTTTCTGCACATTAAGGGACCCAATCACAAGATAGAATAACAAGGGACAGGTCCCATGCTATGTTTTTCTAGAACTTTTAGGTTTTGTAGATGTTTTTAATGAAAACTGGGTTAGTGTCATGACCTTGAACTTTACCACATCCAAACACAGAAGTCTTCACAGGTCTGGGATTTTTATTTCAATCCTTGAATGTATGTTAGATGAACACAAATAGTTTTTACTGTACAGATAAAAGTGTTTTTATTACATTGATTCTGCATTTGTATATATGGATTTGTTACATTTTTTCTGTAAATCAAGTTTTATCATACTCCTTAAAAATGTTAGAATTTCAGTGTTATATATTACTACTGCTGTTTTCAAATGTATAGTTCGCATAATTATCGCAGTGGCATATTAAAATGCAAATGGAATACATACAGAAGCATGCTACATATTTTCTATTTTAACCTAAAATGGAAAAAGACATACCGTTCTGAGATTTTTACATTTAATCTAGTGCCAGAAAATGGCACCAGTCTTTTGCTAATTGTTTTGACGTGACAATTTGAATTTTTACGTGGGTATTATTTTATTTATTTATATAAAAAAATGGTAAATGCTGAAATTATGCAGGGATCTGTCTAAAATAATGAGATGCCTTTAATCACACTTGCCAGCAGTTTGAGCTGCTTTACATCCTATTTGCAGTAAAAAGGGGGCTCTCACTGGGGTTCAAAAGAACACTTCAGCACTGCCAGGCTGCTGAAACTCAACAGCGCTGACAGGAAGTGACACGTGAAAGCCTGTCTCACTTCTGACAGTTCGATCATCTCTCAACCTGAAAGCAGCAAATGTGAGAGAAGTAAAATAAAGCAAGTCCCCCCCCCCATCCAAAAAAAAAGGCTGACATTTCATTCTGGAAGATTACAGAGACTGACATTACAGGGATTTAATTCATACTGAATTTGTAATACAGCATAAAATATAGTATTTACATATCATGTTCTCATTTCACCACATTTGAATTTTTTATTTACCTATATAAACAGTTTTACTAAAAAAGGAAGAAGAAAACCCACACACATAAACATGTTTTTTATACCTCGATATGTTGTTAATGAGGTAAAAATTATTTACTGCATCAGCGTACATTTACTACATAATCTACGCCGCTTGAAGGTATAAAGCATTGCGACAATATTTGTATCCATCTGTGCACCATTCACGGTACATTCAGCTGACATTTTCTCAGATGAGGTGGATCGTGGGCGTGCAGATCATCGGTAATAGGAGGAAAAGGCCTTTGGAGTTTATATCTCTGGAGATTACAACACATGACCAGAGCCGTGAGACCACAGACTGTGATTAGCGTGGCAGAACCATGGCCCAGGGAGATTACATGCAGAGGACACCAGGGTCCGGGGAGATTACCCCAGTTATTCCTGGAAGCTAGTAAGCTGCCCAATCAGCCAGGGGTGTTCTATGTCACAGGAAGAGGGAACAAATTGCAGGGGCTTTCATCCCCAGATCCCACGCTCTCCGTGACAGTCTTTGTCCTGCTGAAAGCCCTAGGGGAAGGTCAGGTTTGGACCACCTGAGCGACGTTAAACAGGATGCTAGTACAGGTACAGGTGTTCACCTGGTTCCTAAGGAGGAATGAGCATCATTTGTTTATAGACACCTGCAGTCACATCTTCACAGTAGTGAACACTCCCTGCATAAACACACATGCAGCTTTCAGCATCTTCACAGTAGTGCACACTCCCTGCATAAACACACATGCAGCTTTCAGCATCTTCACAGTAGTGCACACTCCCCTGCACAAGTGTACACTTTTCAGCATCATCACAAATTGGACGTGAAAAGGAACATGCAGAGAGACCACCAATCTACGGTCCGGCACGAGTGATGTGAAACGAGCAAGGGTGTGTCATTGTAATATGGAAGTTTATATACTTATAGGTTATAAAGTTCAATGAATGCCATGATGATTAAGTGACAACTTGTGAAGATGTGTGATAAAAATTTGCATGCAGTTGTTAAGAATTATTTTTTTTTTATTTCATTTGCTTCATTCAAAGTGTCTGTTGAATTCTTCCAGCATGTTTTACAATGAGTTTTCACATCATATCAAAACTACCTGAAATAAAAAAGGATTGAAATCAGTGTTTTTTTTTTCTTTAGCATAAGAAAATGTTCATGAAGCATCACTGGAAAATTTCACTGGTGACCACGCTGGGACAGACTGTGTGGGATGTAGAGATGCTTATTAAAGTCATTTTCATTCACATTCTGTCTCACTTTTACACATATAGCAAACGCACTCAAAACAACCACCAGTGGCAGCATAGTTTATCATGAGCTATTCACATATCCCATTATATCTCAGAAGGAGGCTTTACTTAAAAATAATTTCATCTGAGTCTTGTGGAGCATCTAATATTCAGCTGAATATAGCACGTTGGGTGAGAATGAATCATATATCGTTTTTTGTAATTCTTTTATTCACATTAAATGCTTAAGTCAAAATTTTATGGCGTTTTGCAATACACTATGGTTGATACCTAAAAGATGGCAAGTGTATTCTGCGCTGGCTGGGAATGTTAAAAGTATTTAATTTGAAACCCGTGGATGCACAGACAAGGGGAGACATTTGGTACAGTTATCCATAAAAGCAAGGTGTCGTTAAACATGAAGCATGGATCTCCACTTTAGCTGTAATTATTAGGATCACATTGGAAGCAACTGTTGTGAGTCAGATACAAGAATGCCCCAGCCTTCAACCCTTTTCCTCTGTGGGAGTAAACAGGCATTATAAGTGTTTCCTGTGGAAGAAACTATACAAACAGGGAACCTTGACCTGGACAGAAGAAGAAAAAGAAAAGCACAGGTGTGGCTAGTAATGTGTGCTGCAGATACTATTGCTGCTTCATGTGCTCCATGTATTACAATGGCTTTTCATTTATGTATATATGTGTGTGTGTGTGTGTGTGTGTATTTTACAATCACGGGTATTTATTTCTTTGTTTCACACACACACACACATACACACACACACACACTCACACACACACACACACACACACACACACACACATATATA
>JABJVR010000034.1:4903541-4922819 GCA_025773905.1 Chitala chitala | reverse complement strand
TTATCATTTTATGTTTATTGTTGTCATATGTTTGATTTATGATTGATTTCCACATTACAACATTTTTTCAACCAATAAATTCAGAGGGAGGCATTCATTGGTTCTTTTTATGTGGTTTCTGATGCTTACATTTTGTAATCCAAACCTAACATTCATTAGCAAATTTATTCAAAACACATTTACCTCAATAATTGCTCAAGTTGAGCTAATTAATACTAGTATAGCTTCAGTTGTTCTGATCTTTTGTCTTGCATTTTAGCGATATTTGCGAAAATTAGTTTCGGATTTGGACAGACTGGGAATCCATTTTTACTATTTATCATTAAAAATAATGGAAATCATTTTTCCATCTATATTTGATGCATTTTCCATTTACAAGGTTTTAATAATTACATTTATAACTTATATAAATTATTCCCAATATTATACAAATTTTCTTAAAATACAAATTCCATAATGCATACTAAAACCCGGTTTATTTAAAACCATGACCCAGTTTGGCAACATGGTTTAATTTTACGCTTTCTGAGAATTATTTTGATGGGCATGTCCTAAGTCATTAGCCAGGTAATCAAAGAGGCGTAGGCACACTTCATGAGCTCTGGAGTACCTGAGAGATGTCCAGCAGAAAATCTGCGGTGCTCTCAAACCGCTCAAACGAACAGTGGTCGGTGGGGGCTTTCTCCTAACGAATGCCTTCAGTCGCCCCCCCGACTAGGCTGCTGTTAGAATCATTTCACGATGGTGGCTTTTTCCTTTTTTTGCTCCTCACTGACTGCTAATCATAATAGTTAGAGGAAGCCTGTGCTTCTTGGACAGATGCACAATTGCTATGGTATTATGAGCGCATCTTACAAATCCTCTTACTTCATCAGACTAGAACCTTATCTGAGCCTTGCACAAGACAGGATTCTGAATAAATAATTCACTCACTATCAATGATAGTAAATGGCTGGTATATTGCAAATGGTAAATTGTTCATTCAGACATCTGAAGATCACAAAGAGTAAAACGCTCATTTGAAGGCTAAACTTAATCGTAGTTTAATATGCAAGGTTCATCAATGAAATCCGATGGCAATGTAGCAGCGTGTTTTGTGACGGCTGAATTACAGAGCTCCAAACCATACAAGTGCAAAACACCAAATGATTAAGAATTTTATGGTAAATATGTTTATTAGGTCTCGGTTACAAATAATCTACAGAGTCAATGGTGCCATCAAATCGCCTGTGAAAATGCAATTTTATTTGCACAAGGCAATGAGATATGTTTACTATATATTAAAGGGAAGAAATATTTTCTTGTAAAGGTTGTGATGGTTTTACTTATCACAACTGTTGTTGTTCAGTCGTTCAGTCGTGTGCAACTCTTTGTGACCCCCCAGACCACAGCACGCCATGCTTTCCTGTCCTCCACTGTCTGCTGGAGTTTACGCAAACTCATGTCCACTGCATCAATGATACTATCTAACCATCTCACCCTCTGCCGTCCCCTTCTCCTTTTGCCTTCAATCTTTCCCAGTATCAGGGTCTTTTCCAGTGAGTCCTCTCTTTGCATTAGGTGGTCAAAGTATTTAAGCTTCAGCTTCAGTATCTGTGCTTCCAATGAACAAAGCATGTTGGCTTGCCTCCTGTCGTTGTTGCGTCACATCCACCGAGCTGTGGGTTCCAGCCCTTGCCATTGTTTGTAAGGAGTTTGCATGTTCTCCCCTTGCATGAATTGGTTTGTTCTGAGTGTTCCAGATTCACAGACATGTGGTTCAGGTGAACTGGCCACTGTAAAATGTTGCTTGTGTGTGTTTGTGTGATTGTGTGTGAGATCTATGGAGTTCACGGTACTATGCACTAAACACTGCCAGTTACAAAACATCTGTAGAGAGGCAGTGCAACAACTTCTGTCAATAAGGCTGCCTCATAAATAAGTTGTAAAGTATTTAAATTATGTTTAACATTCACAAAATTATTTACTCAAAGGGGTGGAGAATGAGCTAGGTTTCATTGTGAGATTTGTGAGCCTGGTGTTTTGGAATTTTTGAGACAAGCAAAATACCATTATACAGTCCAACCAGGAGAGGTTGAACATGGGAGGGAAAAAGAGAAAATTTTATCAATGCATTTTACCTCAGGTCAGTGTTTCTCAAACAGTGTGTCATGGCATAGAGGTGTGCTGCCAAACTTGGGTATTTGAGCATATTTTTTGTAATAAAATCTAAAATCCATTTATATTTTTAAATTTTATTAGGTATCTGCCTCCTGATGCATCCTGCATGCTTCCCAGGGAGGTGTTTTGGGCCTGTCCTATGAAGAAAATACCCGGGGCAGACCAGTACTACATGGGAATTTCTGTCACTTGGCCTGGGCGTGCCTGGGTATCCCCATGAAGAAGCTGGGAGGGGTGGCTGGAGAGAAGAAGTTCTGGGTATTTTTATTCAAACTGCTGCCCCCATGACCTGGACCTGAATGGATGGATGGAAGGATAGCAATGTAGTTCAAATGTAAAATACTATGCATTTATTGATAGATAAGCACATGATAGTCTAATGTTTAGAATGCATGAGTTCTGCTCCAAAAATATGCATAGCCAAAAGTGCGACAGTCTGAGGAAAATTGATAAATACCACCTTGAGTTAAGGACACAATACTTTGTTAGCAAAGGTGCAAGATGCCAGTATGTTAACCAGTGAGAGAGGTCACTTGTCAGCAGGGACATGTGCAGAGGACCAAGAACTGAACCTTGATGAACAGTAGTTGATAGAGTGATAAGTAGTTATGGATCATCATTAAACATCTTCCACATTCCTTGTCATAACTGGATCACAATCTGGACTAGGTAAATATGCTTCACTCTGTTCTAAAAAGTGCCCTTAAAGTCTTGCAAAAAGGGAAGAAAAACAAACGAACAGAAACTGGAACACATTTTCCTTTTGGACAATTGCCGTAAATATGCTTAAAAAATTAATGAAGCATTTAAAAATGAAACAATAGTGAAGGTTTTTTTTTTACCCCTTTAACCTGGAATTCATTGTTAATTTATGCCTGTACATTCCCAAATGCTGCTGTTAATTATGGCATTCAGGCCTGGGAGCTGCCTTGGTCTGAATGTGGGGCAGGGGGCTCAATGGGAACACTGCTATTATATAAATACCTCTGCACTTTTGACTCTGCAAAGCTGTTTCCTGAGCTGTAAGTCATCCCACTGCTGTGTGAGTGCTTGATTTACTGTAACACCAGGCAAAAGAGGACATGCTGCTAAAACACTTGTTCCTTTCTTCTTTTTTTTGTGAAGTTTTTTTTTTATGTACTTCTGATTTAAACCAAACATGAAGCCCCTAACAATATGGGCCTGATTGTCACTAGGGACTGATAATCCACTCTTTGATTTTTCACAATGTCCCCTTTCCTGCTTTAAAATTGTAGCACAAAGTGGCTAAGTAGGCTATGTCATGTGAATTGCTTTTTATCCTCATCTTTCCTGCTGGCTCTTGGTAACACTTTAATACAGAAAATACATTTCTTTGCTAAATGAGGAAATTACATGTACCAGATTCAGAATGTGATGGTAAAGGACAATAAATCTGACACTTTCTTACAAAATATGACTAAAAAGTTAATTGCTTTATGCATCAATAAAACAATGCACTGTCAATCATTTTCAGCAGACTAGAGAAATCACTTTGCACTAAAGGATATCAGCATGGCCACTTGTTGTAATTTACTATTTAAATCCTCTCTACTAGGAACAGTGAGCACATGATTTATTTATGAGAATTTAAGTTAATAAATAAAACAAGATATTTACAATATTAATTCATATCTGTATTCATACTAAAACAGATACGACAATGTTGTGCTGACAATATTCAACACTTTGAATACTTTTCAAGTAGTTTCTGTTCTGATGTTCAAACATTTTTTCATGAAACTAAAAAATCATTTAATTCAAGCTTGTATATTTTTAACAGGAAAGCCAAAAAAGAAAGAATACAGATCTTGTTTCATTGAATGGTTATTTTTAATTTTCATAACTTGTCTTTTGACTAGTCTTTAAGAAAATAAATCATCCTATTATGAAAACATAAAAATGAATTACAAGATGAAACCACTTTTATTTAATTACATGCGTCATCTTTTCATACAAATACTGTCTTTACTCTCTATACTGTTATTTCTGTTTAGATATATTGCAAACACTTTATTTTTGCTCTTTGTTTCATTGCATTCTACATTGTATTATACAATGACAATAAAGAATTCTAATTCAAATTCTAAATATTAATTTAAAGTTGTGATTATATTGTCAGTCTTTCATCCAAATGGTTCTCTTCATATGGACAGTTTATACCCTCTTCCATAGGTCATTCCCTTTGATTTTATAATGGAGGTGGAAAATTCATAATTCTGTGTCATGAATTCCTCAGCTTCCAGAATCACAAGTAAAAGTTCCGATTCTTTAAGATCCAGATGACAAATGAGGCTATTACCAGTACTTTTTCATCTCAATAGATTCAGCATAGATCTTTGACAGGAACATGAATAAATCCATACTTCCATCCATCCATCCATCCATCCATCACAAGCCTGGCCCTCTCGTTCACCATAAACAATTTTTCACTTGTGTCATATTGCCATGGAAATACCCTTAGGTTTCCCTGTCATATGTAAAGTGCTTGTTTACTCAATTTTGTCTCTTTGTTCAAAAAAGAAAAGCTTTCAGGTAAGAGTGTGTTTGTATAAACATAGCTACAGATAAAGATAGTATCCCAGAATGAACTTATCCTCTAGTGATTCTGTATGCATTCATCATTATAACATTAGCCTCACCTCAAATCATAGCATGAATGCATTTGGCATGAATTCTTTTATTATAATTTAATGGCATATTAAATTGAAGCTATATATATATATATTCTTATATATCTTATATAAAGTAAATATAAAATTATATTTTCAAGTTACGATGGGGTCTTCGGAACACATCAACATTGTAGGTCAGGGACTACCTGTATATATATCAATTACCTTAAATATATATGTATACACAGACAGAACAACATGACAATTTTTTCAGTGTTCATTCAAATAAATAATAAAGAAACTTTAACTTCCTACCACTATAAAAACTGATGTGATGAGCTTTTGGGTAATATTTAAATTTTTTTTACATTTGGTAATTTCTGCACTTTTTTCATTTTCAGAATTTACTGCTACATATAGAAAAGACTTCATATGTGTGACTTTCTGTAAATGTAGAATTTATTGCACTATGAACAACAGAAATCACAATAGTTCTCATTTTCTGTATATGCAGAATTTTTTGTATCATACAGAAGACATGTAACAATAGGTGTCATTTTACATATATGTTCTGAATTTACTGCCCTAAAAAAGTAGGAATGATGTTTTAATAGTTATCATTTACTGACTTCCTGCTCTAAATTAATCCAGCATTTGAAATACATGGCATTAAAACAGAGGAATCTGAACCTTACTGTCTTGTCATAGATCCACTTTATTCCATTAACTAGATATAATTGTGCAAAAAGTAGGTATACAGTTATTAAACAAAGCTGTATTTATAATATCAAACATCATAAATAAGCTCATGAGGCACAAGTGAAAAGCTGGTGCTAGAGAAGACACAGAACAAAGTGTAAGTAGAATGTGACATTTCGTTGTCATTCTAAAAGCACTGGGGTCCTGATGTATCTGATATAACTGAACACACATCTACACTCCATATAACCTGAATGTACGTTATTATCCAAAGGTCATATTACACACAAGTAACTTTTCCTTCCATATAAGTTCTCAATACATACCAATATTAAATGGATTGAATTTTTTTTTTCAGTATGCATTTCTAACACACACAGTATGAGTGTATTCACACACATTAATTTTTCCACACGAATGAATGTAACTTTGGATAGTTTCGCTGAGCGTCCTGTCTATTTGTGCATTTTCTAGAACATTCTCTCGTCGTACTTGCTGTGTGGGTGACATTGTCATACCCTCCCCTCAGAGCCGTTCCTCCCGGTGTCGTGCCGAATGCCAGGAGGATACGGGATTATGAAGACAAATATCTCTTTCTCCTCTCCTTTCCTCCTGGCCTCCTTCCTTCCTTCCCTTTGAGATATCCTCATTGCTCGGCAACACTCCCCGCCTCCCGCGCCGGCTTGTCACCATGCCAGCGGTCTCATCTCAGCGAGGGTGCCTGATGCTGTCGGATGAGACGGGAAAGCAAAAACCAATTAAAGGCCACGCATGAGGGTCAGCTGTCAAGCATTTAAAGAGCTACTTCTAACCATTCTGTGCTAATTATCTGTAAGTGTTTTCATGCCCCGCTATGCCAAGTCTCTTCCACAGTTTGCGTGAAGAAGCGAAGCCATGCCGATTAAAATTCAGATGTTCAAAAGATGAGATAAAACACAATAAATGCTAAGTCCTGTTGTCCTTTCCCCTTTCTGCTTTCCTGTGTAACTTGGCCATGGGTATAATTACTAGGAACAGAAAGGATGCACTGTCTGTTTAAACTGGGGCGTAAACACCAATCTCTCTTTCTCTCTCTCTTTCTCTTCTCACGAGAACCCAAATAAAAAATATAGCCATGAAGCACTGATCAGCAGTTGAAGCTTCCTGTGTTAATTGTGATTTGTTATTTTTAATGCAGGAGTGCAGACTGACAAAGAATGTCCCATTCATGTTGGGCCTTGACATCCGTGTCCATTTTAATGTACCTGATAATAAGACTTTGGCTGAGAGGCTTAGTGAATGTGAAAAAAAAAACTGAGCGAAAATGTTGACCTTGTTTACCCACTGAAGTTTCGTGATGGTTGATCATCTCTTAGTTTGCACTCTGTACAAGATTCATATTGTTTGTGGTGCATACACTGCATTGCGTTTTCCCTATTGTTTGAAGGAAAAAAGCTTCAGGAGGTAAAAAAGCCAATAAAATAGCTAAGTGCAAGTGACTATATTGTCAGTGAGTGAGGGAAGGCCACTGTCTTCTGTCAGCCATTACCTTCAGATGTATTTATGGAGTTTGTTTAGAGTACGAAGCTCTCTATCATTTTCATTACATCACTGCAGATATCAGCTGGAAAACCTGTAGTCGTGAGCTTATTCATAAACAGCCTTGGGTTGGTTGTCATCCACAAATTCTTTGTACACATGTCTGTACAATATGTTGGCTAGGTTTTACACTGTACCAATACATTTTTTTTTTCATTCCTGAATATATATACATAAATTAGTATGACATTCTAATAAGTAAAACCGTTTTGATATACCATTTAGGTAACAGACAGGTTTAGATTTTTTTTTTAATTGAAAAACAGGATTCTAATCTGTGGTCTTTTCTTTAGTGTTTTGATTTGAATAAAACTCTCATGGAAATCTGTAGGCCAAGCCAAAGCAATCTCAGCTCCAACTTAATTCACAAAACCAACACAAAAACACTCTTCTGAGTAGCAATAACTTCTCATAATGTTACAGCTCATCTGTGTCACAGTAAATATGGATATACTCAATAGGACACTCGATCATGTTGTTATTACGACCAAAATAAAATCTCAACGAGACATTTTTGCAATAAACCAAATTTTTACCATGTTTGTTCAGGTTTTTAAAACGTGAACTTTAGTCCACCTTTAAAACAAGACAAACAGTGGAGTTTTTATTGTGGACAAAAACCAGCCATGTGACTGTTGGAAGGTTTAATGTGTGAAAATCGGGCGAAAAGAAGCTAAGATGTCAGGGAGGCCATAATGAGCCGTGTCACATGTTATCAACATGAAGCGACACAGGCATCTCTCTCTGCATCTCTGCTGTCAGATCAGAGCAGAGTGGTACTGCAGTAAGCCAATCTGCAAGCTCAGCTAAAGAAGATCCATCATGTGTGAACACTTAGCACTTAATTCAAGGCTGAAACAGCTCACCCCATTTACATCACACACAGCCTGTGCTCGTTGAGCTAAAACGCACCTTTATTTTCTATTGTTTTACCGTCACGTTGGGCAACTTCGTGTATGTTTAATACGTCAGTGTGAATGGCACTTAAAGAAGGTGTACGGAGCTTTGAAAATAAGCCCAGCTTTTCATGAAATGCCTTTAAGTTTAATTATTGTATGGTTCCCATTTAAAAAGGTGGCTGTACTAAAAGGGTAACTGAAGGTAATTCAGAGCTATTTGCAAGTCCATTCCTCAAACGATTGTTTACTTTAACACATATTATAGAGTGTCAATTGTAGAGTGCTGACTGTAAAATGCTAGTTAGATTTCAATGTGGCAATGATGGTTTCTTGCAATCTATATATATTACTGTATTGCAAGAACCATCATATTTGTAAGAAAGAACCATCAGTGCCACACTGAAAGCATATATATATATATATATATATATATATATATATATATATGCTACAATACAAAAAAATCTCTTTTTTTAATTATGAGGATGCATGTCATTCAAAAATTTATCCTTGTTTTCTGCTCTAGTGGAAAAAGGAAAAGAAAAAGAGAAAAATTAGGCTGGGTATTCTTGCATTTCATTAAACGCTGACTAATGATATTACAGTGTTACCAAAGAGTGGATGATGTAGAGTCTGTGTCAAAAAGCATTAATTAGTGCTGTAGGGTTAAACACTGGAACTAACTCATGTTCCAACAAAGGCCCTCGCCAGCAGTTACATTAAGAGACATGGATACCATCACATCTGTCTTTATTTTACATTGCTCAAATCTAACAATTTCTCCCTGTGTTGTATACAAAGCCATGTGACTTTTATTTCTGTTGTTAAGAAAAAAAGATGGTGAAAAAAAGATGCAGACAAGAAAGGTTCAGATGATAAGTGAGACATATGGTTTGGCTAAACTGGTATCAATTTACACAGTCAGTTAAAGGGCTCTTGTGTTTTGTAAGAGCCACTTCAGTGTGCTCATATAATTAGAAGCGATGGGGAAATTAAGTGAATCTTCTCTGATGAGATCATTTGCACTCTGCAAAATTACACCAAGAAATAGAATTACGGAGCCATCCAAAGAGGGCTTGTGCTTGATTTGATTTGAGCTGCTAATTGGAGGAACGTTTTCATAACCTCCTTCCCATGTTTGACACGTTTCCCATTTTACTGTTCCTTCTCTTTTTTTCCACCCCTTTTTTTCCCTAGGAATGCCTGTGGGAGAAGATCCCGTTGCTGTCATCATCTTAAAAGTAGGCTGTAGGTTGGGTTAGGTTAATGATGCCAAAAACAGACTGCAGGTGAGCTGAAACCCACCACGTTAGCAATACTGGTTGGTTTTATTTTCAGTAGTCTGTCGATACCACGGTGCACCACAGAGGTATTCTGAGGTGGTATTATTAGTAGTGTTATTAACAACTTTTCTGTCAGACATGCTGGGCTGCCATGGGGTTGGGGGAGAGGGCTTGTCCCACGGATACAGGCAGTGGGATGCATAAAGAGGGGTGGGTTGGGAGGGGGAGGTGACAGAGAGCCAAGAACACGCAGATGCAGCCAAGCCCCAGGCGAGGGGAGTCATTAGCGAGCAGACCGCGCTGCCGCACGTTTTGGACCGAGGGGGGTCAGCGCCGGCCGGCATGCCACGCGGGGAGAGAGCAGACGTGGGCACAGGCCCCGTCTCTGAGGAGCTGATCTCATTTCATGGGGTTATTCCAGCTGCAAGGGCTCCCGTCCTCAACGTCCAGCACCGTTGGTGCCACGCCACTGAAGGAAGGAAGGGTGAGGAGGCGTGTAAACGTTGCTCCGCTCTTCACTTAGCTGCACACCTTTGTTTTTCCAACAGGGATGTATAAAGAAAGTCTCCTTTTGACTCCTCAGATATTAAATCTATATTACAGCATCCATTTACAATAATTCAAAGTAACTTATGGTAATTGAATGTTGCAGCATAGGAAGTAAATCATCAAAATTCTATTTTTATACGTACAACAGCAGACATTACGGGCATCATCATTATCCACTTAAGGCTGAGTGTGCCCTTTCCCCTAATTAATTATAGTACAGTACACTGTCACTTCATATCAGAGTGAAGGCTGAAACAATCATGTGCTGCTTTCACATGTTGGTGGGAAAAAAGGCTATACTGTGCAGTAAGGTGGGAAGGAAGTAAGTGCAGCTGTCAGCCATGGAGCAGTGCCTTAGACATCATGTAAATGTCGCTATGGGCTTTTGGCAGGGTGCAACTTTTGGGAGAGGCATTTGGCGTTAGGCCTAATCATGGATGAAGATGGTTTGCAAGTTTGCAATATAGCCACAGGAATTTGCCAGCACTATAGATTTAGATGTAGACTAATACCAGCATTGTATCTTGTCAAATTTTGACCAACAGAGGAAACATTATCCAAGATAAAGTAGCAGACTTTTCTATTGTTGTTTTTCGGCTCTGAGCGTGTCGTTTTGTTGCCTAGTGTTTAAGGGTTTTGAGTTGGACTGTTGGACTGTTTGCTCAGGCATTAAGCTGCATGGTTTCGTGTTGGTTCACATTGGTAGTGTTACAGTTGTTTCTGGAATAGCTTTTGTAGCTCTGCTCTTGTTTTTGCTTCATATTTTTGTCATTATAAACCTTGCACCATACCTATGTGCATGTTCTGACTCACCTGCAAAAAGGGCTTTGTGCCACGTCCTTGCCATATCTTTCACACTGTTGTACAGACCTTTTCTACAAAATACTCCTGTGTTTGATGTATCTAAAGGCATGTACAGTCCAACATATAGGTCACCCCTGCTATTTGTTTTCAGTTTAGCATAGAAAAGAAAAATACTACACAAACACTGGGTACACATTATGTTTTCCAGCGTTATGTGAAACACGTATTGTCCAGACATTAGAAGGACAGTGCAGAGCTATAAGCCAAAGTACTAAAATTTTATTGACTTGGCAGTACAGAAGAAATTGCAGTTCTGTTCTGGATTTGCTTGCCACCGATTTGCAGGGTCAACAATGCCAGTGATATTGCTGTGGTTCACCTGTGGGTCCTGCAGCACCCAACAGGATAGTTTGGACAGGGGATAATAATAATAATAATAATAATAATAATAATAATAATAATAATTTAAAACAATAAATAAAATACATTTCAAAATAATAACTTTTCTCCATCCATCCTCTATACCGCTTACCCAGTTCAGAGTCATGGGAAGCTTGGAGCCCATCCCAGAGGGCACAGGAGACACCCAGGGCAGGGCACCAACCCACCACAGAGCACACATACACACTCACTACAGGCAATTTGGAGACACCAATCAACCTAACCTGTATGTCTTTGGACCGTGGAGAAACCAGAGAAAACCCACCAAGCACTGGGAGAACATGCAAACTCCACGCACACAGACCCAAGGCGGGAACCAAGCCTCAAGCCTGGAGGTGCGAGGTAATGGCGCTAACCACCACGCCACCATGCAGCGTTTCACAATTCTTTTAAATCTTTGGACCACATTGCAACCAATCAGAATAAAAACGTTTGTAAAAGTCCATGAAGCTGTCTTGAAACTTTAGTACTGAGTGTTTCTTTGTACAGGCTACATGTAATGGCAGAACTTAAGGAAAGTTCAATAACCACAGCTAGGGAAATAGCTGAAAAAGCACGAGAGTAATATTCAGTCATTCATTCATATTCCATACCGCTTCATCTTGTTAAGGGTCGCGGGAAGCCTGGAGTCCATCCCAGGGCACGTAGGGCGCAGGGCAGGGGACACCCAGAGCAGAGCACCAACCCACCGCAGGGCACACACACACACACACACACACACACACTCACCCAAGACTTATAATAACTACTGTTAAAAGAAGTCTAACAGTTGACCCTCCTTTTTTATCATCACAAACATGGATGCCACCTAGCTGTTGTTTGCTTTCTGGCAGTAATGTGCAGAAATTCACACGACACAAATCATGTACTGAAGGTGTGAAGCAGGGATGTTCAGTTACAGCCCTGGAGGACCACAGTGGGTGCAAACTCATTCATTTTAATTTGACCACTATCTTAATTGAATATCAGTTACATTGTTATACTTTTCTTAATTCTTCCTGATTTGCATCTGTCTGCACTTAGTTGTCTTAATTTATTTAGAGAAAATGAGTGACGTTATGTCTCATGTTAAAAGCAAGACTCTACTGCGTTAAGATCTTTAACAAACATATAACATCACACATTACAATGTCACTAACTGCAGAAACTGAGAAGATAATGTCTGGATAATATAAAGGGAGTTTTAATTCAAACTAGTAATTATTAACCGCATTCAAATTGTAATCATTAAAAGCACCAACAGGTGCTGATGACTAAGAATGCTTAATCAAGATGTGACTTAAGTGATTATTAACAAGAAATGGATTAAGAGATCAAATATAAACTATATCTGTTAAAGATGTTAAGTCCCCAAAGTTAAAAAGCTTGTTTAGAATTTCTGGACAGACTCAGTAATTGTACAAAAAGCCAATAATATTTAATTGACATGAAGGTTCAATAAAAAGTAAATACTGGCTGAGACAACCTGAAGCCTCTGTGGCCCTTCAGGACTGTGGTTAAAGATCCCTGGTTTAAAGTATCTATCTTAAATTTAGTTATGAGTGGCAATTATCAAAGTACATTTTATCAGGCTATCTGGCCATTTTGTGTACCCTAAGATTATGAGTATTATTTCTTTTTTGTTCATTATTGCATACCAGAGATTGCTGATATAGACTTTTTAATGGCAAGTGTTTGGTTTACTCACACTGCTATGTGTATTTGTCTTGTTATATAAAACACTTAACTGTTGGAAAAGTGTCAATGTATGTGATGAGTTTTTCCAGATGGGTGTGGGCGAAAATGTCTAAAGTGAGGGAGGTAGCAAACGTGCCCGTTTTGTGTTTGGTGGTGAGCATGACAAGAACAGAATTTCTCTGAGATGAGCGGGATTTTCACAATCAGTCCCGCACAGACCTTCCAGTAAACTGGGAGAGAGGTGAAGGTTCTCTTTATGCCAGCTTTGCTTTGTCGCCCTGTAGCTTGGCACCAGGGCTACTGTAGCACGAATACACTGTATTGACTACTTCACACTTTTGTATAGTAGATGATGGGCAGTGCCAGACTGTCAGCTGGCCGTGCGAATTCTGCTCTGTTATCCCGGTCACATCCACATCATATGTTCAGCCCGTCTGTGTCTCAGCATGTGTGTAGTCCGCGAACATTCGTTCCCCTTCCGCTGGACATCGTATTCCTGCTTTAATACCTGGAATTACATTAATGCTGAAATGCACTAAAAACTTGCAGATGGGCCTAGAGCAAAAATGCAGAAGACCTTTTTCTGTTTGACACACCACATGAGATCTCTGCCTTATGGAAATGACAGAGGACATCTACAAAACCACTGAGGTGGCAAAAATGTACTGGCTCTGACAAAGAGTGTCTGCATATTTTTTACATAGGTCAGAATACAAAAGCAGGACAACTACTGTCACACCAAACAGGAAATAGCTCTGATATTACAACATTACATTATGTTAACCTGTTTTCATTTCATTTTACATTGCTGTAAAACAAGGTCTGGAAGCCCCAAAATGCAAAACAAATTAACAAATTGAAAAACAGCAAATAAAAGACATAACAAAGAATTAGAAAACATGAGAAATTCAAACGCAATTACAAATCTAAGAAAACTGCAACATTAAATTGGTAGGCAGACTACTTTTACCGCTTGTTCTTGTCACTGATTGAACAGCTGTAGTGTTTTCAGATTTGTCATTGAGATTTCAAATGTGTTTGGTTTTTGACTTGCTGATGTATTTTTCAATTTGTTGATTTGTTGTCAATTTCTTAATTTGTGTTACACTTCGGGGCTTCTGTATGTTAGTGTAATTTCTATGCTAAGATCAGATCTTCCTGCAAAAGCAGTTCTTCTACACCAACTCCAATCTTGGTAGTCTATATACATCATCACCTATACACCAGCTTTGTTCCCCATATCATCTGCCATGCTTTCAGCCTGTAATGAGGACCCTATATACTGATCACCATAACATTATGACCACTGACCAGTGACGTGAATAACATTAGTGATCTCGGTACAGTGGCACCTGGAAGTGGGTGAGATGTATTAAGCAGCACGTGAACATTTTGTCCCCGAAGCTGATGTGTGGAAGCAGAAAAACTGGGCAAGTGTAAGGATTTGACAAATTGTGATGGCTAGACAACTGGTTCAGAGCAACTCCGATGCTGCAGCTCTTGTGGGATGTTCCCAGGCTGCAGTGGTCAGGACCTACCAAAAGTGGTCCATGGAAGGAAAACCGGTGAACCGGTGACAGGGTCGTGGGCGACCAGGGCTCATTGATGCACATGGGGAGAGGAGGCTGGCCTGTGTAGTCCGATCTATTAGAACTGCTACTGTAGCTCATATTGCTGAAAACGTTAATGCTGATTCTGATAGAGTGGTGTCATAGGTCCTGCCATTCATGTGGATGTTACTTTGACATGTATCCCTGCCTAAACATTGTCACTGACCAAGTACATCCCTTCATGAGAACAGTATTCCCTGATGGCAGTGGGCTCTTTCAGCAGGATAATGTGCCGTGCCACACTGCAAAAATGGTTCAAGAATAGTTTCATGGTTTGAGCAACACAACAATGAGTTTGAAGTGTTGACTTGGCCTCCAAATTCTCCAGATCTCAATCCACTTGAGCATCTGTGGGAAAATCAAGTCTGATCCATGAAGGCCCCACCTCACAACTGACAGAATTTTAAGGGTCTGGTACTGACAGCTTGGTGCCAGATACTACAGCATACCTTCAAACGTCTAGTAGAGTCCATGTCTCGACAGGTCATGGCTGTTTTGGTGGCAAAAGTGGAACCTACTCCATATTAGGCAAGTGGTCATAATGTTGTGGCTGATTGGTGTGTATTACAGTGACCTTGAAGAAAGCTTCGGTGTGCTATAATTATCCAAAGCACTTGCTCTTCCCTTGCCCAGAAAGGTCAGACACAAGTTGTCTAAGACTTTTGTGTACAGCCCACCTTTGAGGATCAGGTCTGGGGTGTCAGCCAATACACGACCTTTGGAAACAGACCACTTCATTAGCCCTGAGCTCACCACTCTGACTCCAGCTAATAATGACCTGACAGTGACCTTTGGCTGTACAGTCAGTCCCCACCATTTTTCATGTCTGAGATTCCAGACTCAACATTCCATCACGTCCCGAGGACTCCCCATGTACGCACTCAGTGTCCCTAAAGGTCAGTGTGTCCTGCATCTACCCAATGGCACACTCGGCAAGACATTAGAACTGAACCACAATCCATTGCACATCAGATACCTTGGTTTAAGAGTACTCCTTCACTGTCTCTGAGCATAACTGAGAACTGCAACATTATATTTTCTGCTTTGTTAAAAAATAATTTATCACTAACAGTTGATGTGTGTGTTGTTGTTGTTGTTTTTTTTTAATCTCAGTGTATTAACAAAACAGAGTTAAACTGGTTTTTGTTTGACACACAATGTTTGTCAGCGATTTTATTGTTGTGATCTGTAAACAGGCAAGCAGCCTTAAGATGCATTAAGATTCCTAGAATTTCCAGAGATCATAGCATCGCTGTTGTTGTTTGTCATGCTTGCAGACAGGGATTTACATGAGCCATTGTATATCTTGACAAATTACTGACTGAGTGATCTAAATTGTTCCTGATAGTTATGGAACAAACGTGGCAGCGTTACTCGCTGTCGTGCGCCATGTTTCCCTGTGAAGTAGTAACTCAAAAACTATTCTTCACACAATTTTTTTTTCTATGAAAGCAAACCACATGATAGAAATCTAATATGGTGTTTAACTTTGTTTCAATTTGTCAGTCCGTACAGTAGATTGGGTGTTTGATCTTTACAAATGGGCACAACATGCTTTGTGTTCTTGCCCATTTAACACATTATGCGTGGTTTTAATGCATTAAATGGACACTAGAGTTAGGAAATACAGTTTTCCACATGCATTTCAGCTATAAATACAATTTAAAATGATCCACAACACAGTCTGCTACAGCATGGTGATCTGGTGGTGTCTGTATATATACTGTATACAAAAAAACCTTTTTTTTTTTAAACTAGAACTTAACACACTGCTGATGTCCCAAAGATTGTTATGTGGTATACCTGAAGGTCATGCAACAGCCTGACTCTCATGCTCTTTGATGTTTTGATCACCCATGCATATTTTACGCACATCACGTGCGTATTCTGTGTTCGTAATATCAGCACTTGTGTGTGTATGGCATGTGTTATGTATCCTACCTTAAGTAGATTCAGAGATAAATTTGTCAGTCACTATCATGTTACTCATTGTCCTCTTTCCTCAGTCTGGCCTAAAATGGTATACTACATGTTCTGGCAGGCAGGTTAACAAGGCCTGCCTGGATGTGCCCTCTTCTGCATTGTTCCTGCATCTTTGTTTTTCTCCCAAGCTTAAGCACTGGCTGACAGATCAGCATCGCTCTCTATACAGAGCCTTCTTGAAGCTTAAGCCAATGCAAACTTTCAAATACATATTTAGATAAGAGTTGAATGAATGAATCACCTGCAGACCTCAAATATGCTGATAACCCAGGGCGTGTTGAAAAGATGAGAGTGACTCACAGTGTTTTCTCTCATGACCTGAGATTTTAAGGCCTGATAAGTCACTCCTTTAGCCACCTTGGGTAAATTCGCTGTGCTTTGTTTCTTCTTTTTAATAAATAATGACTAAGCAAACCCCAGTGGGTCCCTCAGGTACACTTTGTAGGCTGCACATCATTAAGACATTCGAAGGAGACTTTCTGCTATATGTGTGATTGTTTGGTCATGGTTATCAGGGGGATGGTTTTTGGATAAAGTAGGTGTTATGTGTTGTTTTTAACAATTACCAGCAAGGATATCAGTAAATTGAGTTAAATAAAATGTTTTTTTTATTCAGTATTATGTCTCTGTTCACAGACATATGGGCAATGTTCCAGTGGGTGCAATTTTCAAAGATCATCATTATGTTTTATAAACCATTACTCCCGAAGTGGCAATTTTCATGTCCATTATAGTATTATTCAGTACAATTTTTGGTAGTAATTACTTTTAAAATGCTAAAGAGCTATCTTTTCTTTCATGGTCCACATCGGGTTTTGATTTACATCCTGGTTCTGGTGTGACTCTCTCTTCCGAACGTGTGACATTTAGGAATATTTATAACACTGTCACATTAATGACATTTTTCTGAAGGTGATCATCTCCTCCTCCTCGTCCTCAGCGCCACAAGAAACCGACTCATTTGCATTTGTTTTTCACTGACATCTTCGCGGTAAAATGCCCATCGGTATTCAGCCGTTTCCGTAGCGGTCCGCGGCCATCTGAAGCAGAGCGACAGGCTGTTAAACCCAAAAGGTCTGAATCTTCAATATTTTATTAATCAGATGTAAACCTTTCCGCACGAAGTGGCAATTAAATTTCAATTAAACCAACTCAGAGCATCATATTCAATTTGAACCATTTACGAGCTACCGCATTATGCTACAGAAGAGATATTGAAAGTAACCCCATTCTTTATAAATCACAGCTTACTATCTGTTCGCAATAAAAGTGACACCATTAGGTACACTTTCAATATTTCTTAACTAAATCACTCCACTGAACACACTTTAGAGCTCTGGAATTAACCGTTACTGTATTTTGTAATAACTGGCTTGAGGTGCTTAGGCACACACTGTGTGCGATTTGGTGAAAGGATAACACTGCATCCATATGTCACTTTCAGAAACAACCACCTTAAAGGTCGTAACATATAGCCATGGAGGTGGAGTTGTGTGCAAACCAGCCTCATGAGCAAAAGCTCATTATTGACACCGTAACGAGCCACAGCAGCACCCAGCCGACTTACGTTTTCATAATTAACGAACCGTGGCGCGCAAAAACGTGAATTGCGAGGTACATTTTAACACTGCTCAACATTAAATATAGTGTTCAACAACAGCCAAAATGAATGTTAGCATTTCCATCAACACATCCCTCCAAAGTTTGAGAGGGCCTCTGTGCCTTCTTTACGGAAACAGGCAACATAAGTTGACAGTCACTGGCAGCCCAGTCATTTAAATTGCAGAGAAAATCGGTTCTTGCTTGGCCCAGACCCTCTGTTATCGGACCCTTTCCTGTATCTGTTTGCCCTCTCTGATTGTTCTTTTACACATGCTGGAGCCCATGTTCTTCCTTAAGTGATAAAGGTGTTCATTTACTTAATATGATAATCTCACTCTGCCAGCAGAACGTCGTTTGTCGCGTGGGCTGTAAAACAGCGTGATAATGTGGAACCTTGTGCGCCAAGGTAACACGATAATGGGACCAAAGTTGAAGTCGTGGGAGGTTTTCACACGCCTGCAGCCAGTGCTTGTCATGGAAGGGTGAGGTCTACGGAAGGCTTTGTTTTACGGTGCAGTTAGTACCACTTCAAACAAGTCCTAACAAACTTATTGGCATGCTTCAGTGTGAGGGGTCTGGCTTTCCTATGATATAAACCTTGTCAAAGGGCCCCTGGATGGGTAAGAGTTATTAAGAGACTTCGAAAAGAAGATGGTGTCAGACTTGTTTGAAACCCCTCCTGGGCCATCTAGAGTTAGTAGAAAAAGCACTTCCAAAATTTTCTGTGCTCTCCATAAGCACAGGTTAACAATCAATGCTGATGTGATGTTCAATTTTCCTTTTCAGAGTTTCAAGTCGCACTGCTTATATGACTGAAAAATGAGGAATTGCTTGAATTATCTGGTGCAAAGTAAAGAGATTTATGCACATGCAATGTAGTTTATGGCCTCATTCATGGTCCTTTACCAAGCATAAATTCTGTATTTAATGTTTCAAACAAAATAAAACTGTGGTAAACACGCAGGCTTATTCATCGTTTGATACAATTAAGTGGAGCGGGGTCCAAGATGTGGTTTCTTACTCATTGCTCCGTAATGTCTCAGTCAGGCCTGCAGACAGGAGCTGATGAATCTCCTCATCTCTTTTATTAAAGATTAGAAGCACTCTGAAGTCGGGAGTTAGACCGCCCACCGTAAATCTCGTTAAAATGAGCAGCCAGAGAATCTCCCCTCGCCCAGCAGAATCTGCATTCATGAATACTAACAGGGAGGCCGTCGTGTGCTCGCCAACCAGCCAACCTCAGACGCTTTCTGGATGCTGACTGGGCAGCTTGGCGGGGGGGTAGGTGGGCTGGTGTGTGTGTGTGTGTGTGTGTGTGTGTGTGTGTGTGAGTGTTGGGGGGGGGGTTCTGAACTAGTTT
>JABJVR010000034.1:4835206-4867389 GCA_025773905.1 Chitala chitala | reverse complement strand
ACTGACAGAATACCCTGAACATTCTTATAGCCTCGTGTACTGACAGAATACCCTGAACATTCTTATAGCCTCGTGTACTGACAAAATACCCTGAACATTCTTATAGCCTCTTGCTCAAAGTGTATCTGAGCTCTCGTGACACTTAAAGCAACTGTTTTGTGAACCCAGACAACACTTTGGCTGACCACAAAATATTATTACAGTGCTGCTGCTGCTCTCTTCATGCGCATACACTTTCATCCTAAGGGATTTACAGTTTTAAACTTGAATCTGTTTGAACAGATGGGTATTTATTGAAGATAGCTAAGTATCTTACTCAAGGGTACAAGAGAAGTGTACTTCTTGGAACATGAACCAGTTTTGCTCCCTGGTTCAGGTCTTTAACTGTGACTGTACCTGGCAACCTCCGCACCCTCCTGCTTTCGTTATCACGGGTGTTAACATGGAAATATCGGTCACGGATAGTGAAGCCCCCCTCCCCACCCCTTGTGTCCAGTGCAGGGTAGCACTCGATCTGCTGAAACTTGGGGAGGCCAGGAAGGGGTTTTTGGGTTGGGGAGGGTGGCGGCAGTGGCGGCTGATGAATGAGGCTCTCAGAGAGCTCATTACGAAGGCAAACAAAGTTTAGCGAGTGAGCAGGCGCACGCGGTGCTGCTGCAATCAGTTCTGCTGCTTGCCTCTGCCTCTGGGACATTTGCACTAACTCCACGGTGGGAGTTTGCAGAGTGGGGGTGGGGGGGCTTTGAGGGGCAGGGTGGAGGCGGTGGAGAAGGTGGGGGTCTGCGATCTGATGGTTGACTTGTACATTTATAAACCTTTTCTTCATTCGTTTAATTTATTTTTCCAGTCGGATGACGCTCTGTGAAGAACCACTCTGTACGTGAGGAAAGTCAGCGTCCATTGGGTACAGCGGGGGTTCAATAAGACCGCAGCATTCCTGGAACAAGGAGAAAGATGAATAGGCCCTGTTTGTTTTTGTTTTATTGTAGGTGTAATTGGGGGTAGAGAATCACCCCTAAATAAGGCTATCTCACCCTGGAAAGGCCTTGACTCTCCCATAATGTGCCAATTACACTTGTTCTTGGCTGCACTTGAGGCCCTTCTAAATGCTTTTTTCTTTTTTTAACAAGCTTTTGATATCTTCCTGTGAGATTTGAATAAAGCCATACTGCCGATTGCAGACAGTGCTCTAAGGCTGTCTGCCTGTCTTAAGTTTTCTTCTTCCCCCCCTTGCGCTATCTTCCACTCTCCCTATTTCTACACCCAGTCTCTGATATAAACAAGCATATTTTTAGAGAAAAAAAAAGATTCGTTTTGTGCTTCTGTTGTCCGTGGATGTCCCGTTCGTACAAGATAAACACGATCCAGCTTCTGCTCTGTTTCTGGCCCGACTTTTTTTGTTTGTTTTTAATGACAGAGGGATTTTTAGTGGTTTAACTGAGGTTTTTGCTTGTGGTAAAAGCGGTTAGAAACGACATCATAAAAGAGCAGGGCTGGTGTGAGGACGGTCGGCTTCCCCGGAGGGCACGTGAGGTCGTGGTCCGGAGCAGCACATATGAAGGACGTTCTCTTCTTTGGAGGAGACGTTTTATTTGCAGGGGGAGGAATATATCATTGTCTAATGAAAGAGCTGTGTCATTTACAATGGAGAAGGGTGCTCCGTCCTTCATGTAAAAGCATTATTTGTTTTGAGGGAATGAGTTTTGTCCCTTTTGGTACAGGAGCCTTGGTTTATTGAAAACAGACCTCCGCTCTCGGTTACCGCAACGTCCATGTGAGATGGCACATTGTCCCATTCACTGGAACACTGCATGGATTCTGTACCTTGAATGTGGCTTGGAGTTTCTGTGAAGCGGCTCAATTTGTTTGGTGAGGTGAAGCAGTGTTCTGTTGTTTGGCGGTAATGAGAGAGATGTTTTACTAAAGAAGAGGGAGCAATTTTGTTTCCTCTGACTCACATTTTGGCGTTAGTGCGTTTCTCGGTTTGCTGTTCTTTTAATAGTTCACCTTTCCCCTCCTCTTCTGTTACCTGAGCAGCGATTGGAGAACCCAAAGCTCTCATCCCGTTGCTAATAGAGCACATTGGATTTCTTACCTCCAGCCATAGGCTCTCATCCTAACACAGAAATGCATTAAAAGTGTGAATATCTGAGGACCAAAGTAGACAATTTGAATCTAATTAGCAACTTTACAATAAAATTTGACCTTTATTATAAGATATGTTCCATTGTCTTAAAACTGTAGTTTAAATTCTTGACCTTCCTTTGGAGCATCATAGAAAGTAATATTATATGTGAGTTACCCACCAGGTTTTTAAAATTAATATGCAGAAGGAAAATAATAAACTCAGAAATGCCTGACACTGAGCAGGTATTAATTATTATAATTAAGAGCTTCTTACAGTGTGGGTCAAAAGGAAAGGTTTGCTCTTTACATTAGTAACTTACAAAACGATCATCACGGAGTGATTAGCAGGCTAACGAGAAGGAAGGGGGGGTGTGGAAAATGCTTTACAGCAATCAGAGAGGCCGGGAGCAGTCATTGTGCGCCTCTCAAAGGCCCTGTTTATGATTTAATGAGATAATTGTTGTTACAGGTATCAGGTTAATTACACATGTAATTACCCAGCGCAGAGCCTTTGATGGCGCATGCTGGCAGGCACTATGGACCTTCAGGTGTATTGGCAGATGATTATCACATAGAATGATGGGGCCCCCTGCTCTCCCCTCTAGCATATTTTCTTTCTGTGGACCCTTTTTGTGACCTGGGGGGGATGGGGTGGGGAGGGGTGGGATGCTGAGGGCAGGGGTAGGGAGGTTACCGCTCATTTTAGTTTGGGGTTAAAAGTTAGGGCCAACCCAGATTCCAACCACACCTCCCCACCACCTCCACCCCTGCCCCCTGGAAGACAAACGTACACGTACATGTGTGTGGAAGAACACGCGCACACACATGCACACACACACATACACACACACACACACACACACACACACAAAACTGAGCACGTAAGTACTTAATCTTGCACAAGCATGCACATACTCACCTCATCCTGCAGAACTGAATCCAAATTTTAAACCTTGTCTGGGGGGGGGGGGTCAGCTTTCTCACTGGTTCTTTGCATCAGTGGCGAGACGATAGTTATCTCCAGCATTCCTGGGATGACAGAGAGATAGCTTCTTTTTTTTGAGGTGGGAGGGTGGCTGTTGCACGGTGGGGGCTTCCTTAACCCTGGATGCTGCGATAGCTCACACTGCCACATGCGTTCAATTATGTTTCCTTCTCGTAGCACACTAAAGGCGGTACTGCACTTTAGGCCGTTATACCTCTGAGCAAGAACCCCACAGTACAAGGTGTTCACTCTCAAAGACTCTTCACAAACAAAAGCATAACACCAGAATGCAGAGGCAGCCTCTCAACAAGCCTCCTGGCATTTTAGTGCACTAACTGGGTGAGAGGCTAAATTTTCACCTGCTAAACCTTCTCACTTTGTATCTGGGTTTGGCCAGTGGTGGGAACAGGTCGCGGTGTGTGACACTGCAGTGAAACAGGTGGTGTTCAGGGTGAGGGGGAAGGAGAGAAGGAAGACAGCTCAGGTTTAAAGCCCTTAATGACTTTCTGGCATCATGCTGTAATTTGTCAGAGAGCAGGGTGTTTACCGTGTTGCTCTTTAGCTGTTCACTTTGCTGGCCTGCTGTTCTGCCCAGTGTCTTGGCAGCCAGCGGGCGCTGCTTTCGCACACCTTTATGCCAGCTATACAGTGTCACATGCTAGCCTCTAAGAGAAAGCGGGAAGAGCCCTTCCCAGTAAATTTACTCTTAAAACAGGCAGGAGGGCTGCTGCATGTACAATCAAACTACTTTAAACATTTTATAGTTTGATTTCTGGCTTTATTTAAGGGTGAAAATGGAGCACCGCACTACTATAACCTTAAGGTGAGGTGTTGAGTGAAGGTTTTTCACACTGCCTCTTGCAGGCAACTCTGCATCACAGAGACCTGTTAGGAAGCCTGTTCCTGGCATGCTTTGAAAAGCCCCACTCTGTTTCCCAGGGGTGGCTACAATCACTGATCCATGGGACATGCACTCAGGAGGCTGCCTACTCTCCCCCACCACCATATCTCCCCCCCAACACACATACACACGCACACACACATACACACACACACACACACACAGACACACACACACACACACACACACACACACCCATACACGCAAACACTAACTCACCCAACCAACTCCACAACCACGGCTGCTGGAGGGCGAATGGATGCGTTCTGCCGCAGTGACACGCCCCCGCCGTGCTGGCGAAGGCCCACGCTAAATCCTGTGTAAATAGAGGAAAGTCCGACAAAGGCAGCTCCCCGCCCCTGGCGGAATCCGGGGCCTTTTTGGAGGCTTAATGCGCTAAACGCTGCTTATGCCGCCTGAAAAGTTCAGGAGAAAAGTAGGCGCAGAATCCTCCCGCTCTCTCTCCTTTTCCTTTTGACCAGACCCAGCGGGGGGGGCGGCTGTGGTGGTATGGGGGGGTGGTGCTCTGTGGAGAGCTTGTCCTCTCAGTGCCTCAGCTGAAGCCACCACTCTCTGGAACCCTACTGCTCTCTCTGCATCGCTCCTACATGAGGGGGTGCCCTCTTCCCTATTGTCAGCACTGCAGGGGCATTGGTGGGACGAGAGCCAGGCTCTATCACCTCGACCCCCTCCACCTGCCCCCCTGCCTTTCATGCTCTGCCACCAGAAGCATTCGCTTGTGCAACCAAAGAGTGCCAGTGGACCTCCCGCCTTTGTTATCTGACCTGGCCTCGGCCGGAGGATGTCAGGAGACCGGCTCTGCTTGGAGTGTCCCCAAGCACAGAAAAAGTCATGTTGAGGACAAGGACGTTTGAGATTTGATATGTACGGGACATCAGATATGTCAGCCGGTGTTTATTGTTGCAAAAAATTGCATCATTCTGCCCCAGGAAGGGCTAAAACTATTCAAGTATTTAGGAGCTCAGTTCCGTAACACCCTCAGCCGGCGTCACGCGATGCTGTATGGATGATGGGTGCTGTAGTTTAGGTGTGCGGCCTGTCATACGTAGTAGCAAATCCTGTCGTATTTTTTCATGTCTGTTTTCGTAACTTCCACCCCCCCGCTGCAGCTTGTCCCCTCCTTCAGCGAGTGCCGTAAGTCCCTGTTAAGCAAGGTCCTTTTCAGCCGAAGACACAGGGATGTTGTCACATTGACACTTTCCTTTCAAGAGTGGGACAAGCTCAGTTAGCTTGTTTATGGTGCTAGCGGGTAACAGGGTGTGGTAGGTTCATACTTGTACATGTACTTGGCTGACTCCTCAAACAGTTACCAATAGGACAAGCCTGGATTCTCCCTGACAGGCCTGTGGTTGTGCTGCTGAAACAGAAGATCAATGCTATGCAGATTTTCTGAAATGCAGATTAAATACAAGCGTGGCTTTATTTCACCAAATACACAGCCACATCAACACCTAATTGGCAGCAGATAAGTGTCCAAATGTATTTTTAATAACTGGTCACTTGAGATTATTATTATTTACTGACTGAGCATACACTTTTCCACAGAGGTCCCCCTTTGGGAGTCGGACCTGCTGCCATCCGGTACCAAACCCGATGCCCGGCTTGTCTGATAGTGCAGCTTTTTTTTTTGTCTTTTTTTCATACCAGGCTCACGTGAGCTTTCACTGAGAAGGCTGTGTAATTTCTCCTGACTGCTGTTGTCCCCTCTGTCCACATAACAACATGCGTACACTCTCATTTTGGCCGCGCACAGTCTCTTGAGAGGGAGGGGTGAGCTGAATTATTTTCATCTCCGAGGGCGCTGTTTTCCCAAAGTGCCTGGAGCTATACTGCAGCCCCCCGGCCTCCCCGAGGCCCTCTCCCTTCCACCCCCCATGCCCCCCTCCCCTCAGCCGGCCAGCAGCCGTGTCACATGGGCTCGACGACGGGACGCTTCCCCTCGGCCGGGGCTTCGGAGCGCACATCCGCGCCGGCTCAAACGGCAGAGTTGCCAGGGAACCGTCAGAAGCCATTAGTGTTCGGGACGGTCTGCCCTGCGGCGGTCCCTCTCTGGAGCAGAAGAAAGGAGAGGGCCGGGGGGGTGGGGGCAGTGAGTGGGGGGGGATCGCCAATGCTCCACACATGTAATGAGTTCTTTGTTCCTCCTTTCTCTCTTTACTTCTCATTCTCCCCTTCTGTCCTTCTAATCTGACCCTCTTGACAAAGTAACAATATCGTTCTCGTGTCCACTTTTTTTGCACCCCCCCCCCCCCCCAGAGTATTTCTGTGACACGGGGTGCATGTTCACATGTAGCTCGGGCCTGCACGTATGCGTAGTAGAGCTCGCTGGAGGGACCAAAGTGCAGGAGCATGGAGCAATTCGTCAGTGTGTAAGGGACCGGCGATTATGTTGCAGTGAAAATGGAAACATCAATAATATTAATCTGTCAGCTTTTGGCCACAGCCTCCTGTCCTGCTGCGGTCGGTGTCTGAGCCGGCCTGCGAGAAAGGGGGCCCTCTCGCAAAAACACTCATCAGCTGGTAGCTGAGCGCATGAGACCGGCCAGGCTGCTTTTATTGCGCTCTGTTTTGTTGATATTATTTTTGCAGCTACGGCCTTGTTATTACTGCCGTCTATTCGAGCCCTTTTATCGACGTAGTTTGCACTGATTTTGCTGTCATTCCAGATAGCGGTTTTTGATAATCACCACTGTGCTGCGTTATTGTTGCAGCTGTAATGGAGTTGTAACGATTGCTCTCTGTCGTGGTGTTTTCTTCTTGTCATCCTTTTTTTCCAAAGTTAGTTTTGTTGTCCATTGAAGTGTTGTTAATTCCCACTGATATTATTGTACTTTGTTCAAGTGTAGCTGTTATCTTACTTTGTTATGGTGTTGTTATCATTTTTCCACATTCTAATGCCAAAACAGTTATGGCCTGTTCAGTTGTCGATATTATTGTAGTTCTTTCTGGCAGTGTTATTATTGAACTCCATTTTGGTGTTATTCTAGTCGAAGTTGAAAGTAAACACAAGAATTAGCGCCCCGCTCCAGGTTGCGTCTGTCAGGAAGCCTCGCAGGGCTCTGCTGGGCCCCAGTCAGGCCTGCGTTTATTATTGTAGGCTTTCGTGGACAAGGGTTTTACTTAGCGAGGGATTTATGGCATTTGCTCCTAATGAATGTCTGTTCTAGAATTACAGAACTCACTGCCTCTGTCCCTATTCCCAGAAGTCCTTCAGAGACTTCCCCCCGGTTCTCCAACTCCAGCAGGGAGCATAAACTTCTCCCGTTCCCCCTTTTCCTCTTTGGTGTGGCTCCATGCTAATGATGTGGAGCAAAACATGGCTTGGAAGCAATGGGGGGAAAGAGAGAAGGAGTGATAAAGAGGTGGGGGGGTGGGACAATGGTTGATTGAAAAAAATAAGAGAAGAAATAAGTGAGGAGGTGAAACTGCACACGTGTCCTTGTCTTCGGCATTTGAATATGTCACCAGTCGGATCTTTTAACTTTAACCCCTTTTTCAAAGTCATTAGTTCAAATATTTATGCATGAATATGGCTTGTATAGGTGCCCCTGATTGATGTTTCCCCAAAAACAGGCAGACGTGCTCATGTGAGTCTTCAGAAAGTAGGGGTCCTTCTGTGCCCTAGAGTGGGAGTTTTTTCAGATACATAATTTAGATGCCCTGAAGGCAGGCTTTCAAGGCATTCTTGCCCTCAGGGCAAGAAAAGTAACTATGATTGTTAAAAGTAAATCATTTCTCCTAATGCACAATTAATGGCGGCGAAAAGCCCAGAAAAGAGACAGGAACAGGGGCGGAAACTGGGGTTTAAAGGCTACATCCTGCCTTGATGTGCTCTGGCTGCCCCGCGGAACCAAACAGTGATGGACGCTGACGCGAGGACGGTCTGCACGGCCCTGTCATGCAAATGTCATGACAGAAGGGGGGGGGGGGCTTGATTAGTGGGGGAGGAAGTGAGGGCATGTGGGCCGGTGCTGGGTTCTGGCATTGGGGGGCGGGGGTGGGGGTTTTCTTTGCAGTTTTTTTTGTGTTGTGCCAGGGGTCTCAGCAGAGCATGGTGTACATTCATATGGGTCGACCTCTGTGCTGTTTTCCTTCTCCCTGGCTTTGCCTGCAGTGCTCTGTGTATGATTGGCTGTTAGCAATCATACACAGAGTGTCTTTCAAACTGCCTTTCTCTACTTTCCCTTCAAAATAACAATCATTTCACTATGTCAGCCTTGCAATGGTAATGGAATTAATGACAGGTTATGTGGGGCACTCAAGAACAAGCCATGGAAGCAGGCTCTGCTCATTTCATGTTTCTCTTTCTATCCACCATCTCTTGTACATTTATTTCTCTTCTCTCAGTCTGAGTTTGCATCAGCATTGTGTCATTCCAGTCTGTCAGAACAAAGCATGACTGGCCATTCGATGGATGAGACGAGGGTCTTGGATATGACACCTTCGTGCGATGGCCTGAGCTAAACATCGTTCTTCATTGCTGTCGTTTCCAGGAGACGGACTGGACAACAGTGTTGCCTCCCCGGGCACGGGTGATGAGGATGACCCCGACAAGGACAAGAAGAGGCAGAAGAAGCGTGGCATCTTTCCGAAGGTGGCCACCAATATCATGCGGGCGTGGTTGTTCCAGCACCTCACAGTAAGTGCTACTTCAGCATCTTCCTCTTCCTCCTCATCACGTTGCCCTGCTGACAGGTTTGGCGGATGTGCAAACAAGTGATGCTCATCAATCTGCTGTCACTCACCTGCCAGTGGGTGACGTGACCCGGTCAACTCATTCAGGTGCTCCAGCTGTGTATTTACTGATGTCTGTCTGTGATGCACTAGGCTCCTTTGGGTTGCTGCTGTTTGGCGTACAGGGCTGCGTTTGGACAGGATTGCTCTGCTCTTATATCTCTCAGAACACAGAGCTCATTCAAGGTTCTGTCTCTCCATCTCAATGGCACGCATAGTTTAGATGAGTTTATGTGTTTCCGCCCCAGAGCCATAACTGAGAGACTGGGAGGCCGCCCTGGTTGGTCAGCAGGGCCGTGTAATTATAATTGAGAAGCTCCCTTTCAGGAGTTAAGGGGCACAAGTGGAAGGCTGTCTTGATTAGTTTCCAGTGTTCTGCTTAATACTGTGAAAATGCGTCTGCACGCTGTCTCTGACATGCACTGAGCTTCAGCAGGTGTGTGTATGTGCGAGTGTACAGGGTGTAAGGGGAAGGCACACTGTTCCTTTTTCTCCACAGCTTCTGATTTACTAAGCACAAATCCCTTGACGCGTATATAAAAGGCGACTATATTCCGGAACACTCACCACCGCGGCAGAGCAAATAAGTCTCTTTTGTTGATTCTTAATTGCAAATCCAGCTCTGGCGGGACACTTGAAGACACCGAAACATTAGGCTTACAATCATGGTGCTGTATCGCATGCTCAGATGAGGCCTTTTATGAGGCCCTTTCCTAATTATGGAGAGTGTGGCAGGCCTCCAAAGCAGATCATCGCAGGGCACTGCCATTTTGGCTGCTGTGCCCTGCCTGTTTATGTTGTACATGCAAAGGATGCACCGTGCGTCACATGTCAGCCCCCGGCCTGGGGGGAAACTGTACTGCTACTCAGGTGATGATGTATCAGCACGTGGCTCAACGATCAGAGCTTGCAGGATGGCTGGGTGTGTAAGTGTGGAGGACAGCACAATGGTGTCGTTCTGTTTTTTGTTAAGCATGTCTGTATATGCGCTTCTGTGGGCTCACCAGTGAAGGAGAATGGAGAGGAGTTCATCAGGCATGTGTGGGTGTACGTGTGGTAATATCTCTTCATGTGTTTGTGGTGGGGGGGTTGCTGGTGGTTACGGTGCTGTCTGGTTATAGCACAGCTACGCACACCTGCTGTGAGGACCAGCACACCCACATGTTTACATTATCTCAGTTTGTCCATTTGGCCCAGGAGAGTAACGGTCCAGGACCCGAGCAGCAACCCCACAGCAAACAGGCCTTATTCTGCTACCTGAGAGGGGCTGTAAATCCAGCCTGTGTTTGGCTGGGACAATGGGGAGCAGTTAATCGCGTTTATCTGTTCAGGAGCACTGACGCCTGCCTCACTGAAGGCCCTGAGCCTTGAAAGGTGCTTATTACACCCATCATTATCCAAATGACTTCACAGCTGTTCCATGCCGCATCACCTCTGGTGGCAATTTCTCTACCTTTTTTTTTGGGTTACTCAGGGGTGGTTTGGGGAGCTGGGGGGTGTCTCCTTTCTCTCTCTCTCTCTCTCTCTCTCTCTCTCTCTCTCTCTCTCTCTCTCTGTCTCTCTCCCTCCCTCTCTCTCTATTTCTCTCTCACTCTCTCTTTTTTCTCTCTCTCTGTCTCTTTCTGTCTCTTTCTTCCTCTTTCTCCCTTTTCCCTTCTCCTCCCTCTTTCTCTCTCTCCCTCTCTATCTTTCTCTGTTTATCTCTCACTTTTTTCTTTTTCTCTCTTCCCCCCCCCATCCCTCTCTGTCTCTTTCTTCCTATTTCTCTCCCCCCTTTCTCCCTCCCTCTCATTCTCTCCCCCTCCCTCACTGGGATGGCCGTACTGCTTAGTAGGGGTGGTCAGCCCGTGGAGCCTTTGAAAACAGAAAGAGGGCGAATGGTACGGCCACCTACCAGCAGTGGATATTCTTACACATGCATCTGTCACTCTGCTTAATGCAGACGCCCACCGGGAAGGGAGACACCCCACTTTTGTGGGTGATCATTACACTTCTTTCTTACCCTCCCACCCTCTCCCAAAAAAAAAACACCCTCCCTGTTCCAGAGCTACGAACTCAAAAGAAAAAAGCGATTCAAACAGAGATTTGTGTGCCTTGCTTTTTTCAATTCTGTGTGCAATTGTTTTTAAAATTGCATTGAACAAGTTAGTAAGGGAAGCCCATAGATTTTTTTAAGAGGACATTCTTTTACAAACTTTCTTCTTAATTCATGGAAATCCAGCTTTCAGCACTCGCACTTTCCCATCTTTCATTAGTTCTCCTGCTTTTAAATGTTTTCTCAAACCTTTATTTGTTCTGTTTGTGAAAAGGCCTGACCGGCTCGGTACAAGCAGTAATCCCTTAAACCCACCTTTATATTTTTTTTGAGAAAAAAGGGGCTAATTGAATTATCCCCTCTCCACTTCCCACCTCCTTGCTCTCTGTCCTTCTTGTACACACACGCACACACACCCTTCCCTTTTTATATTAATTTGTTAGGCAGAAGTATTTTCCATTTTGGGATGTGTTTGTGCAAGGGGGATACAGGGGGACTTTGGCCCTCTGAATGGCCAATTGCGACACTCCGCCATTCACGCATTCATTAACTGGGGACAGATGAAAGGAAGGGGGCTGCGTTCTCTCAAACGCTGGGCTTTTTCCGTGAGCTGTGGGGGTTCCCCAACACATGTTCTCAACCTCCATCTTTTGTCGCTCATTCTGAAAAAGGTCAAAAGAAGCCCCCCCCTCCCTCGCAACCCTTTCAAAAAAGAAAAAAATCACAGACTAACATTTGCAATTGTTAACTGTTGGATTCAGTTTAAGAAAATGGGAACCCGCAATTCAATGGGAGAAATCTTGACGAAGCTAAGAAAGAAATTTGCAAATGAGAAGCAGGCATGTGCTATGTGTTTCAAAGTGCACCTTGTTATTTTCTTTAAAAAATGCCAAATGAGTATTTTTAAGGCTTTATAAGGTCCGTCCTATAAAATGACAATATATCTTCCACCAGAGCACAGATCTGGGAGCTAGCTAAGGATCAGTGCTCTTTTTCCTCCTCCTGGAAACGTTCTGTCACAGTGGGGAAAGGGGAAATCCCAGATTGTTGGTATAAGCTCGTCAATACTCCAGGGAGATTATGTTATCAGAAAGGTAAACTTCTGTGTTAGGGCAGATTAACGCCGCTTTTCAAAGGCAGAGAAAGGGAGGGGGTCAGGAGCCCCTCTGAGGGGTCCTGAGGGGTAGAGGGGGTTCACTCTGCAGTGTAATGTCGCTGAGGCCTTGGTCCTCTCAATTAGCCTTTTGGTGCCCCCCCCTCCTCAGGAGCCCTCTCCTCACCCCCCTGTTTGTCCCCTGAAGACAAGGGTCGGCCGCACAGTGAAAACAGGAAGCACTCGGACACAAAGATACCACTCAGGCCTGGCCTATCTTTTCAGTAACGCAAGGCTCCGAGACAGCACTCATGAATAGGGATCTTTGTGCATCAGGGCCTGTGCTTTGTGAATTCTTATTGCATTGGGGTTGCTGTGCAAGGTTTCACCCCGAAGCTCTTAGCATTCTGGACAAAGTGGCAACGTCGTGTACATTTCCCAACACATCGACGTATGCAAAACAGTGTGTAGATGTATGTGACAGGGTGCCCTAGGAATTTCAACTACCCTTGAGGCACTGTGAAAAAGTCATGTTCTTTATGCTGTTTTTATTTGGTGAAGATGGACTAATGACATGGTGGATGGTGTTATCAGAGTTGACCCGGGTGGGTATGAGGACTCACACTGACCCATCACAATCTTTCATGGTGCCAAAAAAGTAATACATTCAACTGATGAACAGGCGCATAGAGATTGTTTAAAGGTCTCTGCTGTGGAGATCATGAGTCTCCACGGCAATAGTACGCTGGGTGAAAACCATCCCCTCAGTGTGGCGGGGGCCTGCACAAATCTGTTCTCCCCCTAGATCCACAATCTCTCCCCACCCCACCCCTGGTAACGGATGTTTGTCTTAACCCCAAAACAATTGCAGTGCCCCCGAAAGAAGCGTGTGTTTAGGCTGGATAAATGTTTCCCTTGTGCTTTCTCTGCCCTGTTTATTTCTCCCTAATCCACAGTCGTTGTACCACCAGCAGCGTGTTCTGTGTGCCACATCTGCACATGTGTGTCTCTCTGTGTATTGGTGCACGCACGTGTGTGTGTGTGTGTGTGCGCGCGCGCACGCAGTTGGGTACCATCAGTCATGAGTCACCCAAAGCAGGATAAATAGAAATTTACACCAAACACATTAATGCCTGCTTAAGACATGTAAGACTTTGCTTTCTCTGTTAAATCTTTTCACAACAAACACAAGTTTATTTTCCTTTTTTATTTCTTATAGAGTGTAAGTCTGCAAATTTAACAGTCATGCTTGACGCAAGGACACTGTCCCGTTCTGTTGTCGTGTGCTGTTTAATCAGGAGTTACTATTCTGATAGGCCCCTTGGTAACTCACCAGTTACAGTGGAAGCGTAAGCAGGACTCCATACATGTTGTGTTCAGAAACGGGACAGTGAGGTGGAGAGGTGCCTCCTCCTCTCACCTGGCCCTGGGTGTGTCCCCTCCTGGTGCTGCCTCGTAGTGTGCCAGTTCTGTGTTGGCATCCATGCCACACACAGCCACCCCTGTCACCAAATCTGAGGCAAGAGGAGGGGGGTGGGCTCCCGGCCACGTCCTGCCAGCCTGCCGTTAATCACCGGTTGCCACGTAGCGACAGAGGATGTGAATGGGCCCCGTTGGGATGGACTTATGTGTCTCACGCATAGCCGAGCTCTTTGATATTCTGTTCACAGACGAGAGGGGGAAAGACAGAGTGAAGTCTCTGCAGACATGGAGGGGGACGGGGGTGGGTGCAACGCTGGAATGTCCCGCTTCCCCTGCACTTTGGGCCATGCTGTTCCGTTTGCCCTCCCGTTCATTCGCTCTGGGCCTCGTAAATGGGTTCATGGTTCCGCCAATGGCAGGCTTCTGTCATGAAGCCCCACTGAATTCCATCCAAGCTTTTATTTTGTTACCTTTTCAGGAGTGTTTTAGGAGCTGTTCAATGAGGACCGCCTGACCTTGTGGGTGGCCGTCTTAAAAGTCACATGGCAATAGGCCCTTATTGGCATTGCTGGAGTTTAGTTTGCCATTTCCAGCTTGGTCTGTTTCTGAAGTGCCGCAGTGCTGGTGTACACAGTAAACACCGTGAAACCAGGGTCACAAGAAGCCCTAGAACAAGCATTAATTAAAAAAAAGATCATTATAACAACTAAGGGACCTAGTTCAGCGCGGGATGCTGTGCAAAGATCAATCACAGTGTGAATGTCAATCGTTGTGGGAATAACGAAAGCTTTTGAATAGCAATTTTAAAAATATTGATTGCTGTGGGAATATTGATTACCATGTTAATATTCATCATTTCAGTTTGCTTCAGCAAGAAAGCTGTGTGATTCTAGATGAATTATATAAGGATGTGTAGGCTCTCTAACCATTAAAAAGTAACATTATTTTTAAAGAGAACATTACAAAATTAAAATTTAGCTCAGGAAAGTGGAGGTATAGTGTAGTTTAGATGATATCCCTGTAGGCCTTTTTTCTCTCCCCTTTTTTTATGTGAAAGCAAAAAAAAAAAAAAAATCAATAATCTTCCACACTTTTCTGAAACTCCCTAACGCTCATTATTTAAACCAGTGGCAATTACAAGGCAAAGCAGTTTAGAACATCAGCAGTCCGCACAATCAGTACCAAATGAAGCAAGGCTCATTTGCCCCTTAAGGCTCCACTCACTGGCTCAGGGAGTCTGCGAAGGCCGGACGGACCTCTGCCAGTCGTAGTGTGCTGTGATATTATATGGTGCATGCTGGGATATAACAAGTCCCTTCAGAACATAGTGGTGCATGCTGGGAAAGGAACAGTCCCCACTGAGTTGTGCAGCATGTGCTTGGCCAGGTGCTGATTTACATAAAGACAAGAATACATTTACTCCAGGGCCAAGTGTATGGTGCCTCCATTATTCTGAATTTCCCATTACATGCAGAAAGTTCTTACCTACACTCTTTAGTGGCTTTTAAACATACATAATGGCTGTGATAATAATCTTACTGAGTCTGGTTCTCCTCCCTACTACATGGCCAGATCCCTTCCCCCAAATTCTTTTTGGATCCCTTTTTGAAGGACCAGGCTAACTGCTGCCTGGCTCCTGTTACAGGGGCCCCTGACCTCTGACCTCAGTCACCGCACACAACCTTCCAGACAAAGACAGAGAGCGACCCCTATTCCTCTGTTCCAGGTGCCTGTGCCTCTCTGCCTCCCTCTTTTCTCTAATCTCTCCCTCCAGTTCAGTTTTCCATCACTCTGTGTCCCTTATAGCACCATGTCTTTTTCCATGTCTCTTACCTGTGTATTCCACCTGCACTCCCTGTGTGCCAGTAGTGGCACTGAATAATCCATCACATGTGCCTGGCCAGACCAAGCGACCAGGCACCCTGCATTCATATTTGTACACAGATATTCTGTACATAGATCAAACAAAAACTGTCAAAAATATCAATTCTCTGGTGCACCTGCCCCAGCTGACCTATTGTACTGCTCTGTAATGAAGTTTATTATTATTATTATTATTATTATTATTATTATTGATGTTCAATCTCTAAAGATGCTGTTCATGAGCAATGAGGAGATGAACGTGGATGTTAGAGTCAGTTCCATCATGTTTTGACACAGGTTTGCTGTTATTACTGTTTTGGCTGCTGTTTCTGTGCCACTGAGCTTATTCCCTGACTTTAAACTTCAGAGCTGTGGGGACACCTGACTGGCACGTGCCGGGTGTTTACACCCCACGTCGCTGACATTTCACATTGTCGGCTATGTAAAAGGGCAGCTCCATTGCCTGGTTGTCCTGGCACTGTAAGGTTGGGTCAGAAATCGGGGAAGCAAGGCTGTCTTCATCAGTCTGGCAAACAAAAGGGTGGGCCATTACTGGAGGAGAGTGCAGAGCGGCCATCTTTCAGGTCAGATTGAAACTGCTGTCCTTACCAGGCGAGAGGCTCTGGGCTCCTCTTTGGTTGTGTTATACTCACCTGATGAAGCCTCTTTGACTGATTGAAAGAACACAGATGCTCATCAGCAGCCTTGGAGTTTCTGACCCATCGGGTCGCTCCGTCGCCTGGGGTTTAACGGCAACCGTCAGTCTCACGTGTTTTAGGTCAAAACAAAATGGCTGCTTTCAAGCTGTTTCCATTGGACGTGTTGGGTATCGTCCATGTTATTCTTTGAGTGAGTTATTTCTCGTTGTTCCTGAATCTTTTTTGTTTATGCTGTTGATTTTCACAACACAAATTTTCTGAAAAATATTTCAAGCAAAAAAAAAAAGACGTGAAGATGTTCGAAGTGAGATACCCAATGACTCGCTCAAGACGTGAAAAAATGCAGCTTTGAGCTTTTTGTACAGAGACAGGAAGTTTAAGATATCAAAAACAAGAGAAAATGTGGCTTGTTCAGCATCTGTACTTTTGTCACACTTTAGGGAGATGCTTATTTTGACGTCTTCTTTAATTTTGCCAGTTTTTCTAATTTTTATTCTGAACATCTCTCAGTTCAGGGAAATAGGGAGAGAGATAGGCAGTGAAGTGTTGTGAATCATGACTAAATTTCTGAATATCCATATACTTTATAGTAGCAAGAAGACAACATGGCTTAGCTTTTCTGTTCTGTGGTAACATGCTTGCACATTGGATTATGAACGAGAGATGGTTGAGGATCCCTAATTTACGGTGTACATTTCGTTAGAAGAAAAAAAGAAAGGTTTTAGGTTTAAGTCATGCTAAAATACATTCATTGGTTTAGCAGAAGGAGTAACAGCATTAGGCTTAAATCGCGCTAAGACGCATGTACATTGGATTTGCAGAAAGGGGGATAATTTGCTCTTTCTAACTCATCCCAGCACGCTCGTTCATATCTGGAGTAGAGAACGAATGTCCCGGCTTTCCCAGTTCGTGCTAATGCTTGCCTTCGTTGGGTTGGTGTAAAGGCAAAAAGGGCAAACGGGCAGGTTTTGTGTTTTTGCTAACGCATTCTACTTTTGTTAGGACAACAAAGAATGGTTGTGGTTTCTCTAGGACATGCTAACACGCATGGTCATTCGGTTAGTGGAGAGGGGAATAGGCCGAACCCCATGTTTACACTAAAATGCATGTAAATTGGTTTAGCAGGGAGAGGGATTATTTAGGATGCCTAATTTGCTTTAAAATTGGTGGAAATGCTGTTAGCAGACTGAGGGATGGCTTTGAGAGATGCTTTAGGCTTCCTTGCTGACGCACGCAGACGGATACAGCTCGAGGCAGAGCATTTCTTTTTTAGCTGTCAGAAAAAGTGGCTGTCATTAGATGGCCACCATACGCCCAAAGTTCTGTCGAAGGCTGAAACAAAACGGGACAGGTGCTACAGGGGCCACAACGCACAGGAAAGGCCCTGATTTTGGGGCTGGCTGGCGCGGGACAGAGACGAGTGTAGAGCGCACTCAGGAATGCACATAGCCGCCCCCTGCCCTCCTGTGTCTCGCCTAAATCTCAGCAGCACGCTAGGCCTTTAAACTCCGCCTTGGACCGGCTTTTGGTATGTCAGCAGCCTGGAGGCCTACGCATGCCTGACCATTTGGCAATGATGCGGCGAAGTAATGCAAGACTTGTGAGAGCGGAGAATTCCTGCGTTTCACTGAAATATGCTAACGTATGCTAACCGGCATTCCCAAAAGCAACACATAGCGAACAAGTTTAACTGCTTGCTCAGTAATTTTCTCTTGTAAAAGATGGGGGGAGAAAAATGAGCTGCTTATCCTCTGGAGAGCTCAAAATACAACTATGTATGCACGCAGTTGGAGCTGTTTAATCTGTCTGCGAGTTATGACTGTAGCGTAACAGTAAAGCATGCTTTCGGAGCCCTGCTATGCTATTAACAAGTAAATGTTCTTGGGGAAATACTGTCCAAATGAGCTGGAGCCTGCTGCCGGATCAATCTTCTGTCCCTGTCAATACCGTAAGTGCACATGCCTGGAAGGCTCAAAAGAAATCAAGGAGCAGGGGTCTGCCATTCCTCACTTGGACCGCGGACCCTTTTTAAGCTAGGCTGCAGAGCCCGTCTCAGACAGGTCGTCCATTTACGCCACGGTCACATGAACGGAGACCTCGCTGACGGTTTCATCAGTCGTTTTAACGGTGTTGGTGGGGGTGGGGGGAGGCGTCAGGGGAGTCTGCGTGAACATTGATCCGCTGGATGTAATAACTCGGTTTGTGTCCTGCAGAAGGCATGCTGCATTCGGCAACATATATATGAAGTGCATTAAGTAAGTGTGCACCAGTAGGATTACGAGCAGGGGGCGGGGGTGGGGTGGCATGCCACAGCACTGCTGTCAAAAGGAAAGCGAGATCCGTGACCTCTGGAACCGGCTGCCATGCTGGCGTACAGGAGACGTGCGGCAAGTCTACTGCATCTCCATGGTAGTAGATAAACTCTACGCAGACTGGCTGATAAAGTGGAGCTGCAGAGCTGCCTGGGGGGTTTTCAACCTTGGCAAGACGTCGAACTTCGTTGGGGGCTGAGTTGTTATTCCCGAGCTAAATGTAATAAGACAAAAACAAGGAGCATAATCAGTGCTACAGTTTAGGAGCACGCATACATTTAGCACATTTTAATGTTTTACATTTGAAGCTGCAGTTAGTTAAACAGCATATTAGTAGAGAAAGTGTTTTGATCTGAGTGCTTTAACAATAAAAATAAGCAGAAGGAATCTGGAAATCTTTCATAATGTTAGTGTAGTTTCATTTGTTTGCTTCTTAATTTTAATTATTGTGGAAAAGTACACTTCTTTTTTCCCTTTTTGGGGGGGGGGTTGGGGGAAAAAATTGGAGTGGTTAGAGTGCCTAATTTTGTGGAGAGCCCTGCAGGTTTTCAAATGTGTTTCAGTTAGCTTGTGATTGACACCTGAAGTACCTAGTAAGTGAAGTGACTCTTCGTCCAAATAATGGCCTCAATAAAACAATTAAGGTGTGAAGGCAACACCCCACTCTGAGGGCCTTAAGGACAGCAGCTGCTCGACCCCATTACACGGTTGTAGAGTAAACACAGGCTGCCACGAGACTTCTAGCTGGCTACCATGTTAGCACTTTTTCTGTACACACACATACTGTGTGCTCAAGTACACGTCTATGTGTACGAACGCACGTTGTATCAAAGTTGCGTTTATGTTCAGTTAATTGCCAAATCGCAGCACGGCCTTTTGTTTTTGGGTGATGTTCTAATTTCTGTGTACCATATGACACCTCATTGTCTGCTGCAAGGAATTCTGGGTTGTCATGCAGAACAATTGCTGTTACTTTTCCGCCTGTCGTTAATGTGTCAAATTGTGAGCTTTGCTTGTGTGTGTAAGGTGTGACACGAGAGCTTGGGTGTGTGTGGATGGGTGATTGTGCGTCTGGGAGGTTCGCTTTAATTTGCCTCTCTCTTGGGTGTACCTGCAGTTTATAATGGCCCTAGTAGAGGATGAGCCTGTTTGAGCCTGTGGCTTACGTGGGCACTGTCTGAGGGCCCAGAAAGCCTCAGGACACCACGGCCTACTTGCACTGACTTGGGCTGCTATGATTTATCCCTCGGGTTGGGGATTTTCTACTTTACAACGTGTGCACAGGCCATTGGATTGGCGCTCGTGTTTATCGAGCGGACTGAGTGAATTTGTGCGAGAGTGTGCTTCGATGGCTTTACGGCTGCATGACTGACAGACGGCAGGTAGGCTCCTGACGACTTTACGACATACCGCTCAAATAAAGTACAGGGGGCCACTCCATTTTTGGATTGGATGGGCTTCTCCCCTGTCACCTGTAGCACCTGTCCTCTTGGTAACTCTGAGGTGGTGCCCTAGCATGTAGGCTAAGAGAGTTTCATGTTAGGTGGTCGACCCAAAAATGTCACCTCTTCGCTCAGAGAGTAATTATAAATGTGCAGAACACACCTGTGTATTACTGCAGTTAAGCAGAAATGCTGCCACAACACAGGTGTGGTTATGCTACTGGGTTTTGCCTGAGCTTTTGAATAAGTGTCCACTGCTAACGTTAATTACAAACACGGATAGAAGGAAGTCATTGTGTTTGTCATTTTTGTAAAGTTAAAATCTTCGTCAATTTTGTGTTCACAAAAGGAATTTACTTGTTCTAATATTTCTATTCTTATGACATGCGTATTTGGAAAATGTTGCTTAAAATCTTGGGAAAAAAAACAGGGTGCCTTTTCCGTATGTTTGAATTTGAGTGATAGACTTCTCTTTGATGTTTTATTCAGATTTATTGTCGTGTTATTCTTAGATCTGTTCTTGTTTGTACTCCAGCTGCATGTTCCCTAACCCGCAGTAAGAAGTCACTGCAAGCAGATAAGAACACTCAAATAAATAATGAATGAATGAATAAACCGTATCCCACATAAATGAACGCTCTTCTTTCCCATGTCTTTATTGGCCAGGGAGCAGTGCTGAGTGCAGCTCTGGCTGAGTTTGTGTTAGCCCTGCTGAAGGTCATGAGGCTTCAGCTGTGATTGGGCTCAGCTGCTCTTACACAGGCCACCCTTGTAGCGCCAGCTGAAGTTTGTCTGGAAGTCGGCGTCCAAGCAGCGTTGGAAATGGCATCTTGCCGTTGCTTTTGCTCAGAACAGAGACTTGGGACATTCTGTGTGGGCCAGCAGCCGCTCCGGCAGGTCTGCTGCCATGTCTGTTAATTTCCTTTTCGGCAATGCCCCATGTCTGCTCTTGTTTTTCGGCAGTGCCCTGTGTCTGTTCTTTTCATTTATGGCGGTACTTCGTCTGTTCCTTTTGTTTTGCGGCTGCACCCTGTGTCCGTTTCCTTAGTTTAAATCAATGCCCCATGTCTGTTCCTTTTGTTTACTCCAGTGCCATGTGTCTCTTCCTTTTGTTTGTGGCAGTGTCCTCTCTGTTTCTTTTGTTTGTGCCAATGGCCCATGTCTGTTCTGTTTGTTTGTGCCAATGCCCTGAGTCTGTTCCTGTTGTTTGTGGTATTGTCCCATGTCTGTTTCTTTCATTTATGGCAGTGCCCCATGTCTGTTCCTTTTGTTTGTGGTTTTGCCCCATGTCTGTTTCTTTCATTTATGATAGTGCCCCATGTCTGTTCCTGTTGTTTGTGGCAGTGCCCCATGTCTATTCCATTTGTTTGTGGTAGTGCCCCATGTCTGTTCCTGTTGTTTGTGGCAGTGCCCCATGTCTATTCCTTTTGTTTGTGGCAGTGCCCCATGTCTGTTCCTGTTGTTTGTGGCAGTGCCCCATGTCTGTTAGCTTTAGCATGAGCATCTGCATTTTCTGTGTTCATGATGCTGCTGTTTGTCCACGTTGGCCGCTCTGTTCGCAGTGCTCTCTTACACACCTCTGCAAGCGTCCTGTTCTAACAGGACCACATTACTGATGCATTAATAGCACAACATTTTAGGTGCAAAAGCTGCTTTACAACTCAGCTCATTGTTGAGTTTTTTTATACTTTTTGCAAGGATTCAGCAAGGTCTCATAGTGATCCTCAGTTAGCCAAAGTTCTTAGCCATTGATCCTGAATTTGGTTAATTTTCATGACTTAACATTTCTCTTCAAATGCAGGTTATTTCTGCATTTCTGCAGCTAAATTATACCTGTGAGCTAAATTAGTTATATATGGTTTTGCATTGTGTTGTTATAGGTGGGATATTGTTCATGTTATAGCAATATTAATTGATTTTATTCAGATCAGCCATATATTTGATCACCAAAAATAAGATATTTAAAATTGTTATGTAGAAATCAACACAAGTATTGACATTGAACATTGTGTAGAAGTTGGATGTTGCCTATTGGCTATGGTGAAATGATATCCCTTAGCTCCAAATCTGGTAAGCAACAAGAACAAGATGGTATACAGTACTGCATCCTGAAGGATACAATTATGATAGTGGTGGTAGTGTGTTCATTTGGGTGGGAATTATGGGGATGCATTTTGTTTCACTGCTAGCAGATATTGCAAATAAAACACTGTGTTGCTAAGTGTGTAATTTAATGTTTACAGTATATAGAACTAGCATGGGTACCCCATACACGTATTTCCAGTTTAAAACAGAAGCTGTATGGCTGTCGGTGAAGAAGGAGAAATCTATAAAATGGAAGACACCACTGAGTAAACGGTGAGGTGAAACGTGCCCCCACCCACCCTGCCGCATTTCTGCTGTTCTTGCGCTACTGGAGAACCAGTGAATGAAGATTCTTTTAGCGTCTCTACCTTATAGATGAAAATGTCCTTACTCAGGGTTTTTTTAAGAGGTATGAAGGGGGGGATTGAAGCCCCCTCCCCAGATGAGACACCCCTCTACTTGGTGCTCGCCGTTCGTTATGCGGCTGGTGGACAGGGCGAGCCATCAGGCTCAGTATTTATCACCGCACCGCGCCAAACAGGCTGACGCTGCAGGTTTCATGGTCGCCAGCAGGCCTGGGTGACCAGGCCAGCCTTAATACAATATAAATGGCTGTCTACATTGTGCTGTACAGCACGGCCCTTTGGCTCACCTTGGCTCAAGCCCACTGGCTCTTTGCCCATTCCTCCCACCAGCCAATAGTAGGGGAAGAAGGCCGCAGACGCACCTGTTTACGCAGCTCAAACGTTCGTGTAAACGCACGGCTGCGCGGGCACGCCACCGTGCACACGAGCACGTGTACACGCGTGCAGCTACACACGCTCGCAGGTGAACACGCCCAGCCAAGGAAATGTCATCACCTGGAAATCAAAAATGTCTTTGTATGTGAGCGTTATCGTTTTCCTTTGTTAATTTTGGAATATTAAAAGTCACAGCATGCACAGGTACAAATCTGAGTAATCCCCTGTGTGAGCTGGCCTTATTATCTGTCTTATGGGAGGGCTCCTTTCTTGTTAATTGCACACATTCCTTAAATGCCTTTTCTGACCTTTCATTATACTGGCTCAATGTGATGCAGTAGGACATCTACTCTGTTACTGGATGCTTATGTAATATGTAAGGTGAATAACCAACAAACCCGTACCTGCGTAAATTACAGAGGTTGTCAGAGTTCAGTAGTGGTGTTTATTTCAATCAGAAATATTGTGCTGAGACTGAGGGATGATCGAAACATCTACTGAAGCCATGAGCCATGAGTGGTGGTGGGGGGGGTTGCCAAAATGATCAGGATACAGAAGGGGATATGTGTGTGTTTTCCTCAAATCTGTCCTCACTTAGAGATGCCACCATCTTTCAAACAGCCATTATCTTTGTAGCATTTCGTGGGAGGCGGGGCTTCTGAGACTACATTTGCACATAAATCTTTATATGAAAGCTGTGTCTCATAAGGCTTTGTCAGGTCGTTTTTTAAGTCCCCTTTCCATTAATCTGCAGCGACCTGCAACCACAGTGTACCTTGTAGTCCAAAGATAAGGCAATTTTCTACACATTTACTCACTTTATGGTTACGCAGTTTTCTGGTCAAGGATTTTTTTGTATTTGCCTTCTCTTTGTCTAGTGTAGATTCATTTTGCCTCTGTGTCCATTTGCAGTGGGAAGAGGTACCAGGAACACTGTTTCTGTGACTGTTAAAATACAAAAGGGTTTTGTGGGGTGGGGCTGTAATCAGGTGGGAACACAAGGCCTCCATAAGCGAAACAACAGTCAGACTTTCAAAGCATGAGTCAGGAACAGCCTGCTTGTCATGTGGAAAGCACTAATGTCCCCCATCTTATCTCCTCTTCCAGCACCCGTACCCTTCAGAAGAACAGAAGAAGCAGTTAGCACAAGACACAGGACTCACCATTTTACAAGTCAACAACTGGTGAGTCAGAAACTCATCTGAGCTTTTCACTTTCAAACAACCTGGGCTCTCCTACTCCCACCTTGTCAAGGAGATGTTTCATGTTCAAATGTTGGAAGCCATTTCCTCCCTCTCTTTCTCCATGGGATCTGCAAGAAGTGGGTACAAGCTATCAGGGTGTAGCACTATTTTTGAATATATATGTATCATGGAAGTGTCTACCATTAAGTTGCTGCTTTCTGCCGTTTGAGATACATCCATTTACTTTGATATATTAAACGGAAAAGGAGGAAACCCCACCCTCCCCCCACCATTTTACTCGTGCAATATGGTGGATTAAGTCGTGGCTGCCCTGGCCAGCCATCCTTTTGTTGATGGCTTAACACGTTACTGGGGGTGGCGGATTAAATAAAATGATCACAGAAGCAAAGAAATGATACAGGAATTACTTATCAAAACATGGGCCTGCTTTTATCTGTAGCTTAATTTTCTTCTGTACATTCGGGGGGCAATGTTCAGATTAATTGAACTGACAGCCTCCTTTCAAAACTCCGGGAAGGTATTTGCACCGATTTTAGGTCTTATACAGACTTAATTACATGGAACCGTGTTTTATCATTCTAATTCCATGTAGCGGAGGTGTTATTCACAGATGAGAAGCCTGTGCCTTTTATATGCAGCTCTTACTAATATATTTATCAAGGCAGATTCATTTACCAAGTGCTATATCAGAGGGATACAGACAGCCAGACATTAATGAAGCGTTTAGGTTTATCGGACTGGGGCTGATGAGCTACCCGAGGGTCAATTGATTTTTTTTTCTTTTCTTTTTTTTTTTTTTTTTTTTTGCTTCCGCGATTCATTCCCCCCCCCCTTCATTTTTGCAGGATCACAATGAGAGGCATGCCTTGAGAATTAGCCCCGTTTGTGTGCCTTATCTGTGTAGGCAATTTATTTTATTTTTTCCCCCTTTCCCAGGAAAAGTCAAGCTCTTTATTTGGCCACAGGAGCTGCTGTTATCTGCCTTTGGTTGTACCTCACTGTGTGGATAGCATTTCAATTACACCAGTAACCAAGGCTTAGGCCCTGCTCGCTTGTTTCATGCCTCGCGTCGCGCCTCGCTAACAGGGGCAGAAAATTGAGCTGCCTCGCCTCTGCCATGGTGATTAATGCAGAAATAAACCCTCAGCCTCAGAGAGGGGGAGCCTCCCGGTTCAGGGGCGGAAAAAAAAAAAAAAAAACCCAGCCCACATCTCAAACACTGTAAATATGCTTTAGATCCAGGAAAGATCTCTCTGCAGGAAATCCTTGTCTTGATGACATTTAATTTACGTATTTAATATACATCTTTAATTAGCATTTTGCTCATTTAGCATGTGCTCTCCTGCTGCATCTTACTTGGCCACTGCGGCAAGGTACCAGAGGGGCGCATAACGGCAATATTGTAATGCAACTCTGTAGGCACTCCTCTAAGTAGAAAGAAATGCAGTAGCAAATTAGTTTTTTTGACTGTTTTGTTGCGGTGATGCGCACTCATGCACATGTTTACTAGTTATGGGCTTAATGTTCTGTGCTGCTATAAACTACAGCGTGGCTCTTTTCTAAGGTGAGGCTTCAAGATTCCTGCACCTTTCTCTTTCTCTCTCTCTCTCTCTCTCTCTCTCTCTCTCTCTCTCTCTCTCTCTTTCTTGCTCTTATTTTTTCTTTCTCTCTCTCTTTCTCTCTATCTCCCCTAGAGCTCTGAGCCAAAGAGAGATGCTCTGCCTTCAGCCACAGGATGGCACAGATATGACATTACTCTTTGGATTGCATTCCAGCGGGTGCAGATATTGAGTCTCGGGGGGGGTTAGGATGGGTCTGGTGTGGGGGGTACTGAATTATTAGCCTGCCATACTGGAGGTTGAGGGCCAGGCGGCCTTCTTCAGTTTCCAGCCCGCTGCAAGGGGCAACGTGCTGAATTGGTGCTTTGTCTAGAGATACAGGTCGGTCCCCGGGAGGGACAAGGGCCCTCTGTGAAATGGCCGGCCGGCCGGCCAGTGAGCAGCGCATCACTCACACTGCCCCGCACCTTACCTGGCTGGCAGGACAGAGCTACACGTGAGTGGATAGGATCACAGCTGAAGCTGTGGCTTTAACCAAAAATGCAATAAGGTTGGAGTGGCTGCAAGCAGAATGTGGTTTGTTGCATTTCAACACATGCAGCGGTTCAACAAAGCGACATTATTTGTCTTGATGTGAAAATGGACATAATCCTTGTGTGTTGCAGACTGGATGTGCTGGAGATAACATGGGATAACTAAGGATGCTATAGGCCAGCATGCTAATAGCAAGGTCTCCTTTTACACCAGGGACACTATGTTATAAAATGAATGGGCATAAAAAGAAACCTTTCTTGTATGTAAATAAGATCAGTTCTAGACCTAGGAAATTAGTTTATTATTATATATGCTAGTCTGGGCATATATACATGAGATAATGTTAAAATAATAAAATCGTATTGATATAATTGGTTGTCAGAACACTTGCATTCATCCACTGTTACATGTGGACTATTTGTCAATATCCACATTAATGGAATAGTAGAGCGACATGGTTTCTCAGTGGTTAACGCTGTCACCTCATACCTCTAAGGTTGTGGGTTTGAATCCCAGCTGCTGCAGTTGCACGAGCCGGTGTATGTCCAATGCTGGTCCCAAGTCCAGAAAAAATGGGAAGGTTATGTTAGGAAGAGCATCTGGGTTAAAATCCTGTTCCAAGTTGATGTATGGCTCGTTAACTGGATGCCAGTTTGTTGTAGCGTCCCCCTCACGGGGAGCAGCCAAAAGTTGACTGCTGCTTTAATGGAATGCTAAAACAATTTGCGTGTCTGTGATGGGCTCTTAGTGTAAAAACAAGAGTGGACACCAAGCACGTGGATGTTACGCAGTCTGAGTGCTGATCTGTGATTACGTTGGGGATGTGTGCTCACGTGTACCCTGTGAGCGTATGTTCAGAACGCTGTCTGCATCGGGCCCTGTGATTGGCTGTGAGATAACAAGAAGATGTGGGGAGAATTTTAATTCAGCCATCGAAACAATGTGTTTTATAAATACAATAACAGTAGAAGTACAAGGTAAAATCACTGTAAATTTATTTTCAGGAAACCACTTGGCCCTGCTGTACTTTATAGCTGTGCACGGTTTGATGAAAAGGAAGAAGGTCCAGTGCTTTAGATACAAAAACCAACTGTTTGTGTGTAATTGCTCTACCAGTCTTATGGCATTATTTTAATCCAGAATGAAAAGTTTGTATTTTTTCAGTGTTTTTTTTTTTGTTACGACATACAGTAATAACAGTGTTGTACTTTTTTTCCCTTGTTGCAAGGACTTAATGCATCCAGGACGTCAAATTGGGCCTTAACTCTTGTAAACAATGCCAGATGTCGGTCATCTCAGGCGGTGCATTTCATTTGGAAGAGCAACGTGTTTATGGCTGAGCCTTTACGGCTGTTTTGTGTTTAGGTTTGCGTGTCTCTGGCGTGCGTCTCCCTGGGTAACAGCTATCAGCAGCCAGCAGGCGGGGGCTCCGTCCCTTAGAGCCGTCTGTATGCAGCTGCAGGCGGGGGCTCCGTCTCTTGGAGCTGTATGCCTTGAGCTGTTCTCCTACTCTGGGCCGCCTCGGCCTTGACCACTCCGGCGGGGTGGGGGGCGGGTGAAATTCGGGCCACTATGCCCCAGCACCCGCCAGCTCCACTCTTTGAGTACTGAGCAGGAAGCTGTAGGAAAGTGACGCCTGTAAACAAGTCAGAAAACAACAATGACAGCGTATTGTGTAATGTACAGTCACCTTAATAAAACTGGGATCATTAAAGCCACGGTGGAAAAATTTGAAAAGTATTTCTGAAGTTTTAGAAATACCTATTTAAACTAAAGTGTGTACGCCATATTGGATGGAGATAGTTGACTGACAAATAATTGGCAGAATCCATTCTGTTGATAGAGCTTAAGGCTCAGCATCCAAAATAGATGCATTATATTTCGTAGATTTCCGTATTAATCTATTCGTTTATTTATTCATTTTTCTTACAGTGCTGCACCATTAACCTTGCATAATCAATACTGTTTTGCTAGGAACCTTTCCAGTACCGCTCATGCGTCATTCAAACAAGATGAAAAATCAGTGTATGAGGGCTGGTAAAATTTAAAATTCATTTCTACGCATGAAACGCATTAGTGCGATGCGTGATTTTATCTGGAGCCGAAACAGGGAAACACATAAAGAGAAGTGTTAATGAATGCACTATCCGTTCCATCGATTTTAGTTTTGTGTGCTTATTATTTGCCTCAGACTCCACAGGATGAACGTAGCAGGAAGGGTAATTGGTTGGACAAGATCTAGCCAACAAATCGATATTAAGTTATTTCATAATAGCCAGACAGTGCTCCACCCTTTTTTGTTCATTTTTGAAAACACTAAGCATTATCAGGAAAGATAAAGATGCCCGGGAGTGTGACAGTCGCTAAACTTTTCTTACACTGGTCATCTTATGTAAATCTTATGCAAATCGTGTAAAAAAAAAAAAAAATACAGCAATTTTCTCGCGCAGTTCTCTGAGCTAAAGGGTGAAATAAACCGGTGAAAAAGACTGAACGTGAACCAAGACAGACGGTTTATTTTCATTCTTTTTTGTCTACTCCGTCCTACACAACTGCAAATTATCACTGGCTTGTTTAATTATAGGGCCTGTGCATTTCAATAGGAGCGACTGGCTGTTGCGGGGGCGAGCCTTTTTATTTTAAGACGGCCCTCTTTCTGGTTAAGAGCTGGAAAGGAAGATAGGGTGGGGGTAACTTAGAGGGTGTGTGGGGGGGTAGGTTAATTTTGAAGGAAGGGAATGAGGGAAGGAGAGAAAGGAAAAGGCTCCGTTGCCGTGAGTAAGCCGTAGCTAGAGAACGCCGACACCCACAGTAAGCTGGGCGAGAGGCCGCTGTCGCCCAGGGCCATCTGTGAGTGGAATGGCAATTTTATTACTTTGTCATTAAACCAATTTCACAGCAGTATTGTTTGTTAATGAGCAGCCGCAAACGAGCGAAGATGTCACACTCTGGAACGGCAGGAAGATTTGCGATCTGACAGAGAATGGCATAGGCCTGGGAGAAGAGGGAGACACAGTGATGTGTTGCTCTGTGAGCCAGATTCTGTATGTATGAGCCTCGGTGTATATTAGCTCTCTGTGTATGAGCCTCTGTAGGTATGAGCCTTAGTGTATATGAGCCTCGGTGTATATGACCCTCGGTATATATGAGCCTCAGTATGTATGAGCTTCTTTTAGTATGAGCCTCAGTATATATGAGCCTTGGTATATATTAGCTCTTTATGTATGAGCCTCTGTAGGTATGAGCCTCGGTGTATATGAGCCTAAGTATGTATGAGCATCTGTATATATGAGCCTCTATTTGTACGAGCCTTGGTGTATATAAGCCTCTGTATGTACAAACCTCTTAATATATGAGTCTCTGTACCTAAGAACCTCTGTATGTATGACCCTTTTTATATATTAACCTCGGTATGTACAAGCCCCTTTATATGTCAGTTTCTGTATGTAAGAACCTATGTATATAAGAGCCCTTTTATATATGAGCCTTTGTGTGTACGAGGCCATTTATATATGTGCATCTGCGTGTTTGAACCTCAGTATGTATGAGCCCCTGTATGTAAAAACTTTGGTATATATGAGCCTCTGAATGTGCGAGTCCCTGTTTATACGAGCTTCTGTGTGTAGGAGCCTCTATGTATTTGAGCATCTGCATGTGGATGAGCCTGTGTATGTATGATTTTCTGTTTGGGGGTGACCTTCTGTATGCACAAGCCTCTATGTGGGTGAGCTGATATATTTGTGAGCCTCTGCATGTACAAGCCTCTCTATGTGGGTGAGCCTCTTAATGCTTAAGAATGAGAATGTATGCATGTATGGCTGTAAAGGACAAGTCTGTAGCTCTGAAAAAAGTTTTAGACACTATTGACAAGCAACAGAATGTTTTCTGGGACTTCAGCTTCAAATCAGCCGTTTAAAAACAGACACGCACATGCTTTGAGTAAACACTGAGCTCACACCTCTGGCTGGCATGTGATGGTTGGCACCTACACTTGGTCTGCAGCCCTGAATGATAAGCAGCCTGTTCTGTCACTACGCACGTGGCTGCCAGCAGCCAGAGATGAGACTGATTTACAAGGCAAGAGGAGCGTGGCGCGTGCGTGCCTGGGCGGGGAGCACCCCTCTCCTGTCCTGTCAGCAGTGCCAACGTGTTCTACTTTTGATCTATCTGCATGAATGCGCTCTGCGTGCAAGTATGACAGACACACAGACAGGTGACCGAAGCATTCAGAACACTCCTATTTTTATCTTCTTTTGCTTCATGAAAACTAGGGCAAGCAGATTGTAGGTGGAATGCATCAAGAAGGCTTGAATACATGCTTAATTTGCTTTTACTGTACTCACTAACCAGACACATCCAGGATGACTTAAATAGGTTATGGTTTGGTTTTTAAATGTTTCGCTTTGAACATTTTTGCCTTTATGGCTGTAGATATTCTAACAGCTAGCAGTAAACGTAGTAAATGTTTATTGCCTAAATTAAGGCTCATCTCATGAGACAAGTAATATGGACAAGGCAGGAATCCCTTCTTTCCATCTGCTGCTTCTATTACTTGTTGGTTGGTTATGGTCACATGGTCACAGTGTCCACCTGCAGTAATGGTATCTGTGTATCTGAATCTAGTGGGCAGTTGGCCTGAGTGAGCATAAGGTGACAAGGTGTGACGAAACCACCAAGCCCACCACAAGCCCAGAGGCTTTGGGACACTGGTCTCTCTGATCCTCATGAACTTGCCGAGGCATGCGCTACCCTGCTTACAACCTGCTGCCTGTCTGCGTTCCCACTGTATCCCCTAGAGCACAATTTAAGGCCCACGAGTGAGCCCCACCTCGGATGTCCTTGTTAACTAAATGACGTGTTGAGTTCGTTTTTTTAAAGGGAGTGCCAGTTTCCGACGAGCGCTGTGAAACGAAGCCACGTCAGTCGTCGGACCAACAGCTGCAACCGTTAATGCGAGTAATAATTTAGGAGAGCCTTGGCGTGTTAGTACACTCAAGTTGCTGTTCGTCATACATGATTGAGATATTCAGCAAATTGCCATCAGAGACATTTAGCATGATTAGAGCTGGCTGGAACATGCGTTTCAGTGACACGAAATCTCACAGCTATGTGAAAATGTGTCGTTATCGATGTTTCCATTTCTCCGTTATTGTGCTTCGCCACATTTTGAGTCTTTTTCTCTGACCTTCTGTAATACCTCTTGTTTTGCTTCGTGCAGCCCAGAGTCGACAGCCTGTGCGCATCGATTGGGGTGTGATTATCGCACCTCCCTAATTTGCGGCCCCCCTGCGGTGCTTTCATTAGCTAGTGCCTGTGAAGCAAAGGGGTTTGGAGCTCGGGGCATTGAGCCCTTGCTGTTCAAGGTCTCTGCACAAAGATTTATCCTTAACTCAGAGCCCCCCCCCCACACAAAAAAGAGAGCAGTTTAGCGTGTGCATATGTGTGTGCGTGAGTGCATGTGTGAGCATGTGCTTGCGTGTGTGACTGTGCCCACATTAAGGTGTAACGGAGGACTTTCACCTGATTCCTCTAGACAAGAGTCATGTTAGCATTTCGGTCATTAGCACTTGTGTGCTGACTGTTTTCCAGTGCTGTGTAAGATGGGTTTTCTTGTGGTTTCCTGTGGTTTAATTGTAGGAATTGAACTTCATTAGCATCCATTAGAAATCACACGTTTTAATATGCCTCGGAGCTGTGAACCTTGGGTCAGATCCGCGAGTCTGTGCGCCTCACATGGACAGCGAAAGCTGCTGCGGGTTTTGGGCTTGCATTCCACCTGGGTCCACGCTGTTCTGAAACTTCACCTGCATAAATACTGAGACTTAAAATACAGCAATAATAATAATAATAATAATAATAATAATAATAATAATAATAATCATCATCATCATCATTATCATCATCATCTAGAAGCCATTCTGACATTAGTCGCTATTTTCACTGATCACTGTGCTCTGGCCCTCACGGGGTTAAGCTCCTAGGTGATTAGTAAAAAGGCAGGTGTGGAGCGCATACTGGGTAATGCACACTGCTAATGCCGTAAGACTCCGCAAAGCCGCCTTTCTCGCCTAAGGGACAGACCTGCCAGAGCAGGGATCTGCTTTCATTCTCAACAGCCCCCGCTCTGAAGGCGACTGCTCCAGGGATTCCCAGACAATGCACTAGTGTGCAGAACAGAAGTGAAGCCCGACGTCCTGTAAACGCGTGAGCCCTGGAGGCTACGAGGGGAAAGGGGGTACATACGATACCCTACCCGAACATGGCCTGGCCACGTCTGGACACCCCATGTCTTCTGGGACTGCACTGGACACAGTACCCTGGAGGCAAAGGTTTCATGGTCTGCTGAGGCAGAGTGTATAATAAAACACAGTCTATTAAGAGGGGAAGAGATATGCTTCACACACATATATATATATATAAATATATATATATATATATATATATATATATATATATATATATACAC
>JABJVR010000034.1:4801020-4835106 GCA_025773905.1 Chitala chitala | reverse complement strand
TCTTCCAGCAAGATAAGATGAGAACCAGTTGTAAACAGAGTCAGAGAGACCTACAGTATGACATAATCTGTGAAGAAAAATGTTGTGATCAACAGTATCAAAGGCCGAAGTTAAGTCCAACAGGATGAGGAGTGATGGAGAACCAGCATCAGCCGACATCAGCAGGTTATTCGTGACTCTAACCAGAGCTGTTTCCACGCTGTGACAGGGGCGGTAACACCCAGGGAGCTAAGTGTGACCTTTAGGTGTCTTGCTAAAGGACACAGTGGGCTGGACTGGGATTCCATTAGACTTCTGCATCCCAGCCTGATGTTCTTACCCATTGAACCACCAGGCCAATATTCTACTGTTATCTAAAATACCAATCTATGATAAAAGGACAATATTAATCACAATATAAAATGTTAGTGACAAACTTTAAAAAGTTAGTGGAGCGATATCATTTATGGAACTTCATGTGATTCTGTATGTTACTGGTTTTTGCGTTTTCCTCAGAGCTCATAAGAATGTCGTTCATGTTTTAAATTTTCTGAACATTCATTCATAACAGATGAAAACTGCTGTTTATGCGAACGGGCAGTTCTTTGGTAGACGTTGAGAACTCTTGAACTCCAATGCTTAGATAACTGGTTTCTCGTCATTTCTGTTCATATGAAGCCTTTATAAATGAGCCCTATAAATGAGGTTTGTGAAAATATGTTCTCTATTTCCACCAACCTTGTAAGGGTGGGCTCTTTACAAAACACTCAGTGAGTCCCCAAACACACTAATGCAGCCTTTCAGAACACACTTGTGATTACAAGCAAATAGAATTCGGATCATTAATACTTGGGACAGTCCTTATTGCTAAAGGAGTTAGTCTTAAAGGTGCTTCCAAACTGAAACAAGCTTTGTAGCACATCACCCCCCACCTCCCTGCTAGACTTTGCAGCTGCCTGCCCTTCATAAATGCATTAAAGGTTAAAAATACATTTAACACTTTTGTGTATTCAATGCACTAGGGATTAAGCATACATTAAACTATTTATATATTCCCTTGCGAATACATACACTTTTAATTATGACAGAGGCACAGCCACTTTAATTTTAAAATTAAAGGTTGAGATTGTTGTGCTGAATTTAGAAAAAAAAAATTCTGAAAATTCATTAATTGTATTGTTGTACAGTATTTGTGTGTGTTTTAAAGTTTTGTTTGTATTTGATTATTGCATTTTTATTATAATTGTAAATAAATTAATTTTGTATCTTTAAATTTTTGCCAGGATGATGAGAGATGAATGCGGGAAAAAAAAAAAAACATTTGAAGACTGAGGGAGAGAGAGAGAGAGAGACAGACAGACAGACAGACAGACAGACAGAAATTTGTCAGTCAAGGCTACCAATACAGAAAAAATTCTGCAACAAACACGTAAGTACTTGTGACTAGTATTTTCTATTTCAGAAATTATAGTATATTTGTTAATAATTCCTAATGTCACTTATTACGGAAAATGCGTGAACTTTGTGAATTTCAATAAAATATAAATAACATTTGATATTGCTTGATTACACATCACACTTTAGTGTCCTAACTAGAGTTTGCAGCACAATTTTTGTATTATGATACTGTGAACCATTGTTTCTGATAATGTATAGTGATACAACACCATACATTTGTGTGAAAAATTCTGCAAAACAAATTTTGAGAAGCTGTCCTTTTCGAAGTATTTCATTTTCTGAATGTTACCTGAAATAACTTCATGTGTTTTAAGGACCACTGATGATGGTACCATCTTCAGACATAAAATAGCTTTAAAAATTTTGTCTTCACATACTTAATGTTGTCAACATGATTTATATCTCATTCCAATGTTTAGATTTTCTGAAGTAAGAGGAGCCCAAGAGTGAGAATGTTGGGTTTAAGAGTTATAACACATTTAGTGAAAGGAGTGCTACACGGTTATGGATGCCTTTCCAGACTTTCGATATAAAAACCAACAAAGGATCTTAAAGGACGACCTAAAATCACCCTGTGGCTTGTTGACTTGTCAGGCTTTTGGTTGACATGCGGATTAGCTCTTTTGTCATCTTGACAATGCCACCTAGCATGCCTACTTTGGCCTATAGGAGCTGTGCTGTCAGAACCAGAAATATTTGTACTGTTATTTCAAGTGCAACAGAGCATGCGGAGAGAGAGAGAGAGAGAGAGAGAGAGAGAGAGAGAGAGAGAGAGAGAGAGAATACAGTACAGAAACAGAAAAAATGAATCCTTAAAAGTCAGGAGTGTCAGGAGGAGGAATAAATCAGAATTTCTGGCAATGAGAAAAACATTAAAACGCAATTTTAACTGAAAACTTCCCATATCACACATGGCCTTGTAAAATGCAAAATCAATCATAATCCTTTATTTTTCCATAGATTTAAAAACATGCAGACCCTCATGTCCAGACCTGTTTGAAACATATGTTTATGGCTGACATAGACCACATACTTGGCCTGACCTAAAATAAAAATTTAAAGTTGACATTTTACTGTAGCCTTCTGTAACAAAAACAAAAAATGAAACAGCATTAATTAAAACTTTCATCAAAACTGGTAAACAACTCATATAATACAACAAGCAGCAACAGTCTGTTATATATTCCAAAAAATAAATTAAAATGTTTTTTTTGCTGACAGTACCCACAATTTTCAACAGCGTCTCTTTTTAACACATTGATGAATGCTTTAACAGCCATGATCTCATGAAGGATTTTCCTTTGAAGGTCACTCACATAATTGGGTGAGTTTTATACAGTAGACAGCCCTCAATGCAGGTGTGCTTTAAGTTTCCATCTCTGAAACATGTCCACTCCAGCATGCAATGCATACATCTCTCCCTAATATTCCTTAATATTTGGCAGTAGGCATGCTGCTTTAAACTATTTGAATTTGGTGAAACACTATAATCAGGAAAAGGATCTGTTTATCAGGTTTAGTAGCTGGCGATTACCAAATGCCGTCACCAGTATCGTAGAGCAGCAGGGTACTGGTGGAAACTGTGCTACTGTTGGCTGAAAGAGGAGAAGAAGAGGGGGAAGACATGTTCAAAGACAGCGGGAAAGAAGGAAGGGTAAGAGTGAGGAGGTGAAAGTCAGAACTTTGAATGATGGCACTATGAACGGTAAAGAGAGAGCGCTGGATAACATGACGGAGAGGAGAAAGGTCGATATATCGTGTGTACAAGAGACCGAGTGGGAGGGGAGTAGGGCAAGGAGCATCGGAGGTGGGTTCAAACTGTTCTACCATGATACAGAAAAGGTGTAGGGCAAGGAAGGGTATATTAAGAGCGTATTGAGGTGAAGAGACTGTCGGATAGAGTTTTGAGCATGAAGCTGGAAATTAAAGTGGTGATGATGAATGTCATCAGAGCATATGCTCTGTAACCGAGGTGTGAGATGGAGAAGAAAGCTGAATTCTGGAGTGAGTTAGATGAAGTGATGGTGAGGAAGAAAGCAGTGATTGGAGTGGACTTCAATGGAATTGTGGGTGAAGGGAACCAGTGGAGATTTGGAGATGTTTGGGAGAAATGGCAGTGGAATTTCTAACCTAACACTTTAACTAAATCCTGGAAAGTGAGAAGATGCATGAGGAGTGAAGGAGAAGTATACTGGTACCATTTTGTACAAGTAAGGGAGAAGTGCAGAGCTGCAGCACGTACAGAGGCATAGAGTTGATCAGTCACACCATGGAGTTATGGGAAAGAGTAGTGGAAGAAATGTTGAAATGAGAGGTGACAGCTGGTGAACAGCAGTACGGTTTTATGCCAGAAAAGAGCACAAATTCAATATTTGCTTTGTGAGTGTTGGTGGGAGTATAGAGAAGACTAGAATGCATTGCATTGTGTATTTGTGAATTTAGATAAAATATAAAATAGAGAGAGGTGTTGTGGTTTTGTACAAGCAAAATGGGAGTATGCGAGGGTGGTGAAAGGTATGTATGAGGACACTGTAACAGGGATGTGTTGTAGTTTTATGGGGGTAAACGGGGCTCAAACTCACAACTTGCAAAGAATTACAAGATAAGAGCATTAGCCTACTGAGCTAAAGACTGAAGTCCCTTGCTTGGGGGACTAATTGTATTCTTGTCCTGACTACTGGGGGATTCTCATTGTCGCGCTTTCACAGCCACTAACATATGGTAGGAATAACAGACTGGTTCAAGGTAGCAGTGGAATTGCATCAAAGATCAGCATATAACCTTTTCTTGTGTGCTTTGGTGCATGGACAAGGCCAGACAGGAGTCCTCATGGATGATGACATTGCGAATGCCCTTGTGATCTGTAGAGGTCAAGGTATGCAATGGAGGTGAGGGGAATGAAATTCAGTAGGACTGAGACAGAGTATATGAATGAGAAGGAGGGCACAGGTTAGATGGTTTGAAGGCAAAATGAGAATCACAAGATTGAGATGGTTTGGGCATGTGCAGAGGAAAAACGTGGGGTACATCAGGAGAAGGATGCTGAGGATAGAACTGACAGACAGGAGTAGAAAGGAAAGAACACGCACAAAGATTATGGATGGAGGGAGGACATGTGGGTAGTTGGAGTGACAGGAAGATGCAGAGGACAGAGTGAGATAGAAAGTGGTGATCTGCTCTGATGACCTCTATCGGCAGCAAACGAAAGTAGACTAGTGGCAGTTGTTTCTCATTCAAAGAATCAAGTGAAAAGAATCACTAAACTTAATGCAAACACATCTGATTGACAAAATTCCAAAAGGTGTCTGTGGCCTCAGACAACAACAACACAACAGACAGCACTAGTGATGTTTTTACTAATGTCAAATCCTGACCATACCCAGTCATATTCAGCAATAGGATTACATTCACATTGTGAACCATGTCATGGTTAAAAAGTGCAGTGGACAAACACTGAACCATCACACTGTTTCTGTCTTTCTTTTTATTTATCATTTATTTATTTATTTTTGCAAACTTGCAATACATATCTGCCAAATTTTATGTATGTATCTTGATCCATAGTCCCGTTTGTTGGTCTATCTTAAAAAGAATGAAACAAAAACTTAAATAGGTGATAACATTAACCTTCCTCTCTCCATCTTCTTTTCATAGAACAAATGTTGACTGTACGTTCAGTGGACCTGCTCAAGGCCAGTATTGGCCAGAACCGTCAGGACCATCACACTAAACGCTATATTGCTAACAACCTCATTATCAGGCGTGGACAGACCTTCAATATCTGCATTAACTTCTCAAGAGCTTTTGACAGGAAAACTGACAAGCTTCATCTGGAGCTTAAATTAGGTCAGTAAGTTATCTTCTGTAATGCCAAATTCATTGGGACTTGGGCCATGCAAAATTGTGTGTGTTTGGACTTTGCTTTGGAAAATAACTGTAAAGCACACTACTGGATAAAAAAATTCCCCCATTTTCCCAGTTTTTGTTGAAATGTAAGCATTTCAAGTCCAGTGAATAACCTGAAATGGTACAAACATAAGCAGTAAACTGGTGAAAAACAAAAAAAAAGAAAAATAATGCATATTCCAGTTATACAAAAAGGTATTTTTCAGGGTTAAGGGGAATGGGGTAACAACTCAGTTATTCTTTAGCAGTGTAAGTAAATTAAGCTTTGAACGTTTATAAGAGTCAACGGCTTGCATGACAAGCAGCTCACAGAAAAATAGCTTCAAGCACAGCCTAACAGTGATCAAAGTAAGCAAGTGTCAATTTCAACTGCAAAGTGAAGACTTGAACCTGCAGGTTTGAGTGGCAGTAAGAAAGCCGTTGCTAAGTTGCAGAAGTTCCTACACATTTGTAGGAACTTCTGCAACAATATTGGGAAGAATTTCTGAACAATATTTGATTTCCATTATAGAAAAAATGCCACAAGTTTGTTCAACTGTTTTATCTGCAAAAGGTGGCTACTATGATGAGTCAAAAATTTATATTATACTTTGTTACAGAAAACAATTCCATGATTTCTTTGGGATGTCCAATTGTTTATTTGTTCTGTGCTTTATTTTCAGAGTACAGTCATACATTTAACTGCGTAAATTCAATCAATAAAAACTGGAAACAATGGGAGTGTTTTGAAACTTTTGACTGGTAGTGTATACCTTAGTTCACTGAACAGTAATGACTATGTATTAACTTACAATATTACAGTTCTGGTTTTATTAGATAGATAGATAGATAGATACTTTAATTGTGTAATTATGTAGGATTTCAGGAATTCTGCTTTATGTGTGTGTAAATAACTTAGAGTATTTGAAAGTTAATTTTGGAACTAGTGTCAAATTTTTGACATTATGGATTACTTGTGGACATTAGGGAGGAGACGGTGCTTTAAAGGAAACTCCCAAAACATGGGACTGACACTAACAACATAAATTACATTTTCAAAACTTCCATTAGAAGGTTAGTTCTGCAGAAAAAAAAAATCCAAAATTTAGCTAATTATGTTTCAGATCAAGCCTTACAATAACCATCAGTCATTAGACTAAAATCTTTTCAAATAGGAGTTTGTATTCACTGAGATCAGGTACTAGTAAAGCAGCATTTTTTCAGTTTGTCATTCAAGTTATTAAAACAACAATTCCCGATACTTACATGAAGACGTGTTTTAACACAAGACAAGGACTTTGCACTCAGGCATATTTATTTTCTTGCAACACCAAGGGCAGGGGATGTGAATAAGTGAACATCCAATGCAAAATGTTCATACACATTTTACAATGCAGTGTTGGTACCACATTTAAAAAATTGTATTTCTGCTTCAAGCATCAGCAACAGAAGTGATAAGATAATAACCTGTTACATTAAAGAGCAGGCAAGGGGGTGTTTTAGGGTTTGAAAATAAGTGGTGTGTGTGTGTGTGTGTGTGTGTGTGTGCACTCACACTATATTGAGAAAAAAAATGTTTTACAGCTGTAGCTACACCATTCTTAGCATTTCTGAGTGTGTCCATGGGTATGGATTCACAAAATTTCCTCATTAGAGTTCCTTCAGATATTTATTCCATTGTATTGCACTGTATTACATATCTGTTTTCACAGCATGTGTCAAGCTGCCAAATGACTCACAAGTCATCGTTCCATTGGTGGAGACGCTAGAAGACAAATGCTGGCAAGCCAAAATTGTGGAACAAAAAAACAACAGGGTCAAGCTGTCAGTCAACTCCCCGCCCACAGCTCCGATTGGCCGATACCAGCTGACCGTTGTGATCCAGAATCCCAAGGGTGAAGCCAATTCAACATATGACCCCAAAGATGACATCTACATGCTGTTCAATCCTTGGTGTGAAGGTAATCAAAAAATGTGTAATTGTGTTTCAATGTAAAGATATAAAAAATATTAAAAAGTGGATTTCCAGTCTAAATCAAAAGCTTTAGACATAATCTACACCAATTACTTACCCTATTCATTTACCACAGACAAATATTTTTTTCTTACCCCAGAATTTCATTTTCTCATGTACTCTGCATTATTTGTGTTCGTGTAGTTTTTTCCATGCCCTTTGGTTAACTTTTCCCTATTTCTCTGTTTTTTTTAGATGATGCAGTATACATGGATGATGAAGAAGAGAAGGCAGAATATGTCCTAAACGATGTTGGCCGTTTGTACTATGGTACAGCAGATCAGATTGGCTGCCGCACCTGGAATTTTGGACAGGTAATAAGATCATCCATCCATCCATCCAGCCATCTTCTGCCGCTTATCCAGGGCCAGGTCGCGGGGGCAGCAGTCTAAGAAAAGATGCTTCAGACTTCCCTCTCCTCAGAGACCTCCTCCAGCTCATCCAGCGGAACACAGAGGCATTCCCAGGCCAGTTGGGAGACATAGTCCCTCCAACATGTCCTGGATCTTCCCTGGGGTCTCCTCCTGGTGGGACATGTCCAGAACACCTCAACTGGTTCCTCTCGATGTGGAGGAGCAGCGTCTATACTCTGAGCTCTTCCCAGGTGATCGAGCTCCTCACCCTATCTCTAAGAGTGTGCCCGGCCACTCTGCAAAGGAAACTCATTTCAGCAACTTGTATCCGAGACCTCGTTCTTTCAGTCACGAACCAAAGCTCATGACCATAGGTGAGAGTAGGAATGTAGATTGACTGGTAGATCGAGAGCTTTGCCTTTCAGCTCAGCTCCTTCACCACAACACCGATGACCGATCTGGCTGTCAATCTCACACTCCTTCTTTCCCTTACTTGTGAACCCAGACCCCAAGATACTTAAATTCCTCCACTTGAGGCAGGATCCCTCCTCCAACCCACAAATGGCAAACCACCTTTTTCTGGTTGAGAACCATGGCCTCAGACTTGGAGGTTCCAATCATCTTCCCAGCTGCTTCACGCTCGACTACAAACCACTCCAGTGCATGCTGAAGGTCTTGGTCTGATGAAGCCAACAGGACAACATTACCTGCAAAAAGCAGAGATGAAATCCTTTGGTACCCAAACCAGATTCCCTCCAGCCCTTGGCTGCACCTAGAAATTCTGTCCATGAAAATGATGAACAGAACCAGCAGATTCAGGAGGAGCAATGTACTTTTTGTCCCGGTTGTGGAACACTGGACCAGCTCTATACCCTTACTGGGGTGCTTGAGGGTTTATGGGAGTTCGCCCAACCAGTCCACATGTGCTTTGTGAACTTGAAGAAGGCATTCGACTGTGGCATCCTGTGGGGGGTGCTCTGGGAATATGGGATCGGGCTCTCTGCTAAGGGCTGTCCGATCTCTTTACGACCGGAGCAGGAGTTTGGTTCACATTGCCGGCAAACCTTTTCCCGGTGCATGTCGGACTCCAGCAGGGCAGCCCCTCTCTTCACCCGAGTGTCCAAGACATATGACCAGAGGACGGATGACACAATCACAAAGTCAATCATTGACCTCTGTCGTAGGGTGTCCTGGTGCCACATGTACTGATGGACACCCTTATGCTCGAACAAAGTGTGACTAGCACAGAAGTCCAATAACAAAACACTACTCAGGTTCAGATAGAGGAGTCCGTTTCTCCCAATCATGCCTCTCCTGGTATAACTGTCATTGTCCACGTGGGCATTGATATCCCCCAGTAGAACAATGGAATCTCCAGTCTCCAGATGGCCTGGTGGCCTAATGGGTAGAGCATCAGACTTGGAGGTGGAAGTCAGGTGTGTCCTTGAGCAAGACACTCAGCACTAGCTCCTCGGGCACCTTGTGGCTGCTCACTGATCCCTCCAGGGGGATGGGTTAAATGCTGAGGATATATTCCTTGTATGAGACAAACATACTTGGCCATAAACATGATTCCCTTTCCCTTTCAGCACCCCTTCCAGAGACCCCAAGAAGGCCAGGTACTGCTTTTCGGCCTGTAGGCACAAATAACAGAGAGACACCTATCCCCTACCCAAAGGCGCAGGGAAACAACCCTTTCATTCACCAGGGAAAACTCCAACACATGGTGGGAGAGCTGTGGAGCTATGAGCAAGCCTACCCTAGCCTGTCACCTCTCACCATGTGCAACTCCAGAATAAAAGAGAGTCCAGCCTCTCTCAAGGAGTTGGGTTCCAGAGCCCAGGCAGTGTGTACAGGCAAACCTGATTATCTCCTCAATGTAACCTCACTGGGGTAGAAGAAGCCTGAGCTGGTGCAGGAGGTTGAGAGATATTAACTAGATATAGTTGGCCTCAACTTTATGCACAGAGTTGGCTCTGGAACCAAGCTCCTTTATAGGGGATGGTCTCTCTCCTACTTTCTCCTACTCTTGCCCATGGGGTGTGACACTGAGTAGGTGTGGGGATACTCACAAGTCCCCAGCTGGCAGCAGCACAGTTGGAGTTTACTCTGGTAAATGAGAGGGTCACCTCTATGTGACTTCAAGTTGCAGGTGTCATGCCCTTGTCATTAGCAGCTACCAGATTTGCAGATAGACGAGTCAAGAATCAAGAAGATAGGCTTTAATAGACAGAGCTAACAGCTATCCCCTTGTGAAGTATTACATTTTGGCATGTATACTGAGTGGGCAAATTCCTAAGTGTCTTTTCGGGATTTGCACTGCTATGTGTCTTCCACAGCACAAAATTGGTGTTGCTTTTGCAAGCGGTCAGGTCCCTATATTCCCAGAGTGAAAGCTGTGCTTTCATGCTTGTCGTTAAGTCAGACCTGTTTAGTGTGGCCGTTGGGCTTTGCCAAGGCTGCATGTTGTCATCTCTCCTGTTTGTTATTTTCATGGTGATGTGGCCAAGATGTAAATCAGTCGAGATGCAAATCAGAACCTCTAAGTCAGTGGTCATGGCTCTCTCCTGGAAAAGGATGGTATGCTCCCTTTGGGTGAGGAGGGAGAGCCTATCTCAGGTGGAGGAGTTTAAGTATCTTGGGGTCTTATTCACAAGTGACGGGAAAAGGGATCGTGACATTGATCATAGGTTGGGTGTGGCTTCTGCAGTGAGGCAAGTGCTATACCGGACCCTAGTGGTAAAGTGGGAGCTGAGCCATAAGGCGGGCCCATGATTTACCAAGCAGTCTATGTCCCTATCCTCACCTATGATCATGAACTTTGGGTAATGACCGAAAGAACAGGATCACGAATACAAGAGGCCAAAATGAGCATCCTTCATTGAGTGGCCGGGCTTACTCTCCAGGATCGAGTGAGGGGCTCAGAGGTCCAAGAGGGGCTCAGAGTAGAACCACTGTTCCTTTGCATTGAGAGGAACCAGATGAAGTTGTTTGGACACCTGATAAGAATGTCCTGTGGGAGACTTCCATTGGAGGTCTACCAGACACGGCCTGTTAGGCAGAGGCTTCGGGGCTGATGCAAGATATGCTGGAAGGATTATATCTATCAGATGGCCTGGAAATGGCTGGGTATCCCCCAGGAGGAGCTGGAAGAAGTTGCTAGGACAGAGGTGTCTGGGCATCTCTTCTCTTCCTGCTTCCACTGTGACCCTGAATTGGACAAGCAGTTAAGTGGATGGATGGATGGATGGATGGATTGAAATATCCTAATCTATTTGTATTTGTTGCTCTATGTGTCTTTAATCTGTCATTTAGTTTGCTCAGGGAATCCTTGAGGCTTGTTTCTATGTGTTGGACAAAAGTAACATCTCCACTGTGGATCGTAGCGATCCTGTCAGCGTGGTCCGTAAGATGTCTGCCATGGTGAGTCTGTGAATAGTTAATAGTTATTACGGTTTATCATACCTTTTATTATATATTGTCATCACTAATGCTAGCATTCAGTGTAACACTATTTAATGTGACTGTTATATATTTATTAGTCTTGGCTGAAATTAAAAACTTTCTTTTGCAAGTCACTTAAAATTAACAAAAACACATTTATTAAAACTGTTCAAAATTTGTGCTGTTTTACATGATCTTCTGCCAGGTGACTGTAGAACATGTTCTTCCTTCAGATTAATTCAAATGATGAAAATGGTATACTGGAGGGCAACTGGTCAAATGACTATTCTGGTGGGACATCCCCTACAGCATGGAGTGGCAGTGTAGCTATTCTAAAGAAGTACCACACTTCGAATGGCAAATCAGTAAAATTTGGCCAGTGCTGGGTCTTTTCAGGAGTCACCACCACAGGTGAGGATGCCATTTCTGCCTGGTCTATTGCTTTTGTGGGTATCAGTGCATTGCAAATATACAGCACTTATTGCAAAATATAAGTGAGGAGGTGTTTACCTGTAATAACAGGCTAGTTGTCATTTTTTGTTAGTGCATCTGAATAAAGAACATGACCTCCCATACTCACTTTTGTTTTTATTTCTTCATGCCAAATGTTCCAGTGCATGCATGCCCATGAACACATATCCCAACATCCATTGCTTCTTCACATTCTATATTCAGTGCTGAGGTGCTTTGGCATTCCCACTCGCAGTGTGACCAACTTCAGCTCTGCCCATGACACTGATGTCTCCATGACGGTAGATGTGTATTTTGATGAGAATATGCAGCCTATTGATGAACTCAACACTGACTCCATATGGTGAGAGAGACATTGGTGGTGTCATGTGATGCTGCTGTTTTTAAATGTGTCATTTTCCTGTGAACCTCCATCTACACTGAGCTCAAATGAGTTACTCAAATCCTGAGACATGTTTGTCACGATATACCCTGAACAACTGTGCAATTGAATTCACCTGAAATTATATTTCAAATTATCTGTTACTATTTACATACTTCATTCAACATTTTACACATCCCACGGCAATGTCAGAAAAACAAAAATAGCAAGACAGTGGTAGAGTTGTTAAATTTGAAAAAAAAAAAAAAGATTTGTCACTCATGGAGAAAAGTGACAAGAATGGTTTTGTTTTTGATGGGTGAAAAGCCCCAAAGGGCAAGATTGCTGCTAATGAAAGGCTCTAAAATAAATGTATAGCAAATACCAAATGAGTAAAATGAAACAAATCAAAATTAAGGCTAATTAAAAATTTAAATCAAGTGATTGTAAATCCCAATCTGAATTATTGTGCTGGCTTCATCATAACAACCAGAGTACAACAATAGTAAGACATAGTGATATGCTTTTAAGTTATTTGTTTCCCCAACACCTGATTGACTGTGGCATACATATTAAAGCCTGCCCCTGAAGATCTATCAGTGCATCCCCACCATCTAGCATTCATATATGATTTCCAGTTAATGTACAATGCAATACATGATTAAAGAAGAATGTTTGACACTAGTCAAAAGGGCCCAACTTTATAAAGTGATCTGAATAACTAAAACTATTGCTTCAGTAAAACTGTAGAATTGAAATAGAACAGACAAGCTATGAACATCATATTCTATGAAAAATATTGCATAGACAAGAGGACTTTTTACAAATTTCATATACTCTTATCAACTGAAAAAATGGTGCACAATTGGTCACATGCCTCTGTAGGAACTTCCACGTGTGGAATGACTGCTGGATGGCACGACCTGATCTGCCCTCGGGGATGGGAGGTTGGCAAGCCGTGGACTCCACCCCTCAAGAGTCTAGTGACAGTGTTGTTCGTTGTGGCCCTGCCCCCGTTAATGCAGTCCTCACAGGGCAGGTGAACTTAAAGTATGACACACCTTTTGTTTTTGCTGAGGTAAGTTCAGTTCAGTTCAGTTCAGAACTGTGGCCCTCCCCTGTGACATTTGAAAATGATCAAAAGCCAAGGGTAACTCACAAAAAAACTGCCTATGGTATATGTCATCTACCTGGCTTATCTGTATTGTAATTACCTATAAAGAGTTTAAGATCCAGGCAGTCAACAAAAACAAAAAACTACCTTTTATGGAATTGACTTTAGACTCATCTGACTACAGTATTTTGTTTTATTATTATTATTATTATTATTATTATTATTAATTACTCAGGGCTGTTTCTTAAACTGTATACATCATTTCTCAGTTGTCCGCAATGCATCTCATTCTCCAGATGGAGAATGTTTACAATCATAATTATAAGGCATTTTCTTTCCTTCAGATCAATACTTAAGTATACCACATAAGCAAAGTGGACTTCATACTTCACAGTTTCTCACTCTGGCTATTTTCTAGCTTGTTTTGACCCTTTGTATGTTTTTCCATGAGATGACTTAATTGTTTTTTTTTTTTTAAACAGCCTCCAAATTGTTTTTTTGTAGATTTCCAGCGACAAGATCTACTGGCAGAAGAAGCCAAATGGCAAATTTCATAAGATAAATTTAGAGAAGAACCAATTAGGGAAGTGTCTCATTACAAAGGCTGTGGGTTCTGATAAGTCCAATGACATCACTCATCTCTACAAATACTCAGATGGTAGGTTTTGATTACCAAACACGATCATGTTTGTATTGCTTTATTAAATGTACTTAGTCCTTTAGAACGGAGCAGTATTGGAAGTGTGGGGCTGGCCTGCAGTAGTGAAAACACCCATGAGCTGGATCCAAGTTACAGAGCCATCCTTTATTAACAAAATTAGCAAAAGCACAATGAGTCAAAAAACAGGGGAAGTCCAATGAAACAGGCAATAGGTCCAATACCCAGGGAAATCCATCTGAAAATGTAGACTGGTGAATGAGAAACAGAGTTTTCTACAGAGGGAACCTGGGCTGTGGAAAACACATAGCAGGGGAAACCCCCACAAGACACTTGCCCACTCAGTATACATGCCAAAATGTAATACTTCCCCAGGGGATAGCTGTTAGCTCTGTCTATTAAAGCCTATCTTCTTGATTCTGGACCCACCTATATGCGAGTCTGCTAGCTGCTAACGAGGAGGGCACGACACCTGTAAGGATCAACTTGTGGCAAGAAAGGGAGATCTTGTGATAACATTATGCAGTCACGATTTACGTGTAGGGTTGCCTAATTGCAATGGATCTGATGCAATGGATCTGATTTTCATTCAGTTCCTATTCCCCTCTTCTGCTCCTCAAGTATTAACCTTTACCTCTTTCTTATGATCTCCTTCTCCTTCACATTCACAATGCCTCAAACCTTGTCCTGCTCATATAAGATAAAATAAGATAAAATTGGATTACAACAAGATAATCCTTTACTAGTCCCACAGCAAGGAAATTCAGAGTTTTTGTGTTTGTATGAGCTTTATTTTCATTAAATAATTTCTTCCATTCCCTGTCTTCTCTTATCAGAATCAGAGGAGCGGCGCATTGCTGTTGAGACTGCTTGTAGCTACGGCACCAAGGCTGTGGTATACAGACAACCGACCACCAAAGATGTGTCGGTGGAGATCACCATGGAAGGGGATGGCCCACATATGGGTGAAGATGCCAAGCTGACTATTGTGTTACGGAACAATAGTTCTGAACAACGCAGTACCAACCTAGAGACTCAAGTAGCCGTCACATACTACACTGGTGTTCTGAAGGGTGTTGTGAAAAGAGAGAGCTTTCCTGTCATGCTGATGCCAAATGAAGGTTAGGGATTTCAATCTCTTTATAGTTTAGGTTTCATGTTATGTGAAACCTCTGTTTTATTTGCATGGATGATTACAAAGTTGATTGATTGTAATATCCCCTGACAGATGTATGCCTAAATGTCTGTTGAAATTGCTATATTTAATTCATCTGAACACCCGCGCTAAGATTTTGTATGTATTGCCATACACAGATAAAGGTCTTTGTTTTTTCTGCTTTTCCTCTCAGTGAAATCACTGGACTGGAACCTGAAATATGAAGACTACAGGAACAAACTGGTGCATCATGCAGCCCTCTTGTTGACACTCATGGGACAAATAAACGAGACCCACCAAATTGTAGTGACTCAGTTCAATTTCCGACTTAGGACACCAGACCTCAAAATAGTGGTAAATGAAAGTTTATTACATTAACCTCTGTCTCTCTCTCTCTCTCTCTCTCTCTCTCTCTATCATATATATATATATATATATATATATTTATATATATATATATATATATATATATATACACACAGTATACACACAAACACATACAGGTACCTGCAGAAATGGTCAGTAAGAAAAAGCTCTAATAGCTGCTGATGCTGGAACCCTGCAGCTCTGTACAGAATACCTGCTGTGATATCGCATGTCAGTCTTACAAAATACCTGCCATTTGGTCAATTTTACCTAGGACCAACTGGGGAAAACCAAAGCAGACCAATTTTTTCACTGAAGGCATGAGATGTTTCCAGGTTGAAGGGGAGGAAATAGACTAGCCTTTTTTTCTGACTGGACATGGTGTCATGGACAGCCTGTTCACCTGGATCATGCAGTCAGATGACACTTCATTGAGCTGCACGTGGCACATTATCGTCAGACCCCCCCAGTAATCTGTGGCACTGGCAGATTTAAAGCGACAGCCTGGGTGAATGCCAATTATACCTGTCTCCCCTGTGGAAAGGATTGAGCAGAAAGCGTTTCCTTTTGGAAGGAGATTAAAAAAAACCTGCTCAGAAATGTTATTTAGACCAAAAGGCACATGAAGCAATTGTTAATATCCATTCAGGAGTTCATTCAGCCATGCCTTAGTCAGCTGCAGAAATATATCTCTTCTTTTACTTATTTTGTTGTATTTTTATATTTTCTATAGGTTGCAAACCTTGGATTTGTGTAAGAGTCAATTTTAAGGTTCTTGGACGTCTCAACGTTTAATTAAGGTCCATCAAGATCAGAAAGCAGGGCTGTCCTGTGAGCACATGACCTGTATGGTGGAGTGACTAGTGTGGGTACCTAGCATGGGCAAAGACTGATTGGCATTTATATCTCTGCCCATCTTCTGGCACCACCGTCTGCTGGGGTTTAACCACAGCAATGGCGCCAGGCAAAAACATTCCAGAGAAGCGGCGCCTGTCTGGAGGAGACAGGGGGCTAATTAGGGTGGATTGGGTGCCATTGGAGAGGGAACATGCAGGGCTAGGGCCCGACGCTAGTGCAACCACCTCATGGCAGTTGCCACAATAAGACTCCTTTCACACAGGTGTATTTACGCTCCGGGCTGGTTTGGCCACAGTCCATCCTATCCACCTAGCTGAATTGAACAATAACTATCATATCTCATGGAAAAAAAGAAAGTGGGGGGGAACAAGGGTGAATCGTCCAAGGCAATGCCCAAGAGGTTTGTCAGCGCCAAGAAAAACCTGCTGTAGTTGTCAGAGCTTGTTGACGCTGCAGGAGAACAGAGGAATTTCCCCCCTCCTCTTTGGCGGGATTCAACGCTTCTGCCGCAGGACAGAGCATGGAAGAACAGTGAAGGAACAGAGTCCCGTTGTGTGTGAAATACGGCGGCTCCTATCGGGATCAAAGGCTGACACCAAGTGTTTCGAGTAGCCCTGCTGCCATACATCTGATGGACTTTTACCAGCTGGCCTGCCCCTCACTGTGGGGAACAAGGTCATCTACTTTACTGGGATCTTCAAGGGAGGTGGGAGGTGTCTGTCACCAGCAAAAGGAAGTCTGTAGCTGATGTGCTGCTAAAGGAGGAGAAATATCTTAATAGAGGCAGTATACCAACATACAGCACATGATTATAAGGCTGATGGTCAGATAGCAGTGAAGTGCTAAAGGGTTCTGTCCAACATTCAGTTGAGGAAGTGAAACCATATAGGCTAGAGGAAAGCTGAACAGCTGGTAGAGGGCAGGCAATTGGGCCAGAGGGTTATACTTGTGCTGGGAAACATTATAGGTAAATGTATAGGGATGATACTGTTAAGCTCTGAAGCAGAGGCTACATGCCAACACGAGCGACACACCAAAGAGCCCGAAACCCAAGCGGCACTTACATTGATTTCTGAAAATTAACGGCTCAATTAAATTTGTCAGTGTGCAAAACAAATATATAATTCTGCTCTGATCTTTTCCCCTCCCTTTTTACACTTCAGTTGTAATGATCCATTCACTTGGAGAGCACAGAAAGGAAATTGGCTTCAGTGAGGGAACTGCAGAAAAATGAAGTGAGTGGCAGGATTTGTTAATGCACACTTCCTTTTATTATAATCTGACGTGAGCAAAAGGTTAGCCAAGTAAAAATATGTAAAGTGGTTTCCTGTGTGTTTCCCCTCTTATGCTTTAAGAATACTTTATTAGCTCCATGGACACAGTTTGTCTTACTGTGCTCAGAGACTTTTAACAGCATTGACTATGATCATAAATACACTGAGCATCAAATCAAAGATAGGGATTAGCATTCTGTTCAAAGTGCTTGATACCTGTGGGGTCTCCTGCCTTTAATGTTCAGTTATTTTAAGAGCATAAGTTGCTGTTTACTAACATCCATGGCATGGATGAGACTCGTGTTTTTAGGTTCTATCTTGTATTTGTGTCTGAATTTGTTACGGTTGAGTCATGGGGCCATAGTCACATATGAAAGAGGCAACATGACATTCGTGTTCAGATACAAAGTTTGGAATACAAATTTCTTTTTACAAACCTGTGAAACTGGTGGTACCACCCCTGATTGGCTGAGTTGGCTCATCTCTTTACCCTCATTGGTGGAACGCTTCAAGGGGCCCCTCTTTTGGCTCAGTTCCAGGAGAGCTTGGTCTGGCATGAACATTTCCTTGCAAAAGAATGCTGACAACAGGACAGAGTTGCCAGGTGTGGCCGTGACAAGGGCACTTAAGCTAGGCTGCACATTTTGAGTTTGCTCTTACAGGCTGTATTTGGTTGAAGTCTGCTTAAAAGTACTGACCCACTTATTTCCATGTTCATTGCAAGAACATAAGCATAGTTGGCTGCTAAGTTAGAAGTTTTCTGAATTTACTGGTCATCTAAAAGATAGCAAATGACTGTTTCTGTACAGTTGTAAGGCTGATGGAAAAAGGACATTTTTTTGCAACGTGATGAATGGCTTCCCAACGTGGCGCTGATATTAAACATGCGTAGAGTGTCTCGCCACCGAAGTGAGGGTTGTGTGGTTTTCATTATATCCACTATCGCTTTGGCATTGGATGTTGATAGCTCAGTGGGGGCCTTTGCAGTGCACACTGTTACTCAATACAGGCTCTCATTGGTTTATGTGTGTTGTAAAGAACAACAAGTGACCATAAATTCTGCTGCGTAACTGCTCAGGAAGGCCATTCACTGACAGTGTCTTGCTGGCGTGTGGGGGAGGGGCTTACAGAACTCTCCCTCTGTCCCTGGCATAAAGGCAGTAGAATCAGGAAGTTATCCTTGGTGGAACACACAGGCAGACACACACAGGCAGACACACACAGGCAGACACACATACACACGCTGCTACATTTTTCCAAATACAGCAGGGTAGGAGTAGGCATTTAGAAAGTTCCAGGCTTCTTAGTAAATCTCTTTGTGTGCTCAACACATCAGAATGAGCTCTGAATGTGTTTTTTTTTCTTCACATCTTTAGTAATGTAAATATACTGATGAATATCCATAAGACTGACCTCCATGTAACCCCGTGACCTTGATTTTAATCATGTTTTGGAGGACGCTGTGGAGTTCCCATGCATGGGGAAACAAGTCAACCCAGCCCCCTGTCTGTGCTCGAGGGACTGCTTAAGTTATGCCAGAGGGGCAGCAGGGGGTAGACTACCACATGTAAATAATAAAAATGATCTGGTGTTGGGGTGCTCAGCCCCCAGCTATGAGAATGTCAATGACTTAGACTGATTAAAAAAAACACAGAGGGGGCAAAAGTGTGCTGTGGTCCATACTGCAGTGTTACCATGGTGACTTATTTTGAGAGTATAAACAGAGCCGCGGTCTCTGATTTGTGGCAAGGTTGGGACATCGAGTGGGACATCAGTCATAAGGTACAAAACTGTCCCAGTGGTAAATACTGTGTATCTGTACAAGGCAGCTTTCGGACAGCTGCTACTGGGCAAGTGGCCTTTTGTTAACTCACACATTAACGTTTTTAGAAACATCTTCAAAGATGCAATAAATGTAATGGGAAGATTTTGCTTTATGCCATTATAGAACTTGTGACTGATTCAAAATATATTTTTCAGTCTTGATTTTAGTTAATTTCTTGTGGAAATATATAATACATATAATACATTTTTACCGCCGTAAAAGGTAATGAAAGGGAACCAATTAAATAGGGTGGATATCTGTTCTCTGGGCTCACACCCAATTGCATCATGCAGAGGATTAGGCGGGGCTTTTGGTCACATGGTTCCACTTCTTACCATAGAAGGTTTGGCTTTGTCTGAATAGCATGCCTGACCAACACGCTGACACCAGTAAAAGTAAAGAAGTGCAGGAGGGTAAAGATCTTCGACACGCTCATCTCTCTCCGACACGCTCGTCTCTGCAGAGTCTGACAAAGCTGTCATGTGTCGCCATTGAGTTATTACTGGGAGGTTCTAATGAGTCATAATGTGCGGAGAATAGTGTGTTTATCTTTTTCCTCTCAGGGGACACAGGTGGAAAGGGGGAGTTAGTAAAGGGAGAGGGAGCCAGTCAGCCAACAGGAAAAGTTGCGCTTTCTTACAGCCATGACCTGACAAGAGCTTCTGGATGTATTTATGGCTGTGGAATTTCTGCACAGTAACCATAGTAACCTAAGGTAATCAACAGTTTTATTAAGCAAGAAGAATAGGTCATAAAAGACAGTAAAAGCTTTATTGAGAAGAGGAATTGATCACAGGGGACGTTACAATGAGCCATGAATGGCCTCTTTTTCTTTAAATAATTTTTTTTCTTTTTTCCCGCGTATCTCGAATTTTATGGTTCTGTAACATTTATAAAGTAGCCAGTTTGTCTATAGCGATTTAACTTCCAGCTTCTTTTGTGTGTTGCAGGCCTTACGTATCTGATGCCTGTTACCATTATTGAATATGTGAGTGTGGATGGTAAATGTCTTTCTCTCTTTGTTTCTATGTCAGGTTCATCAATGCCAGGAGAAGGATAGTACAGCCCATGATTGACCAGTCAAATCGAGCAGGTAATCCTCACTTCTGAGCATAAACAGTTGCCATGTGTCTCCGTCACCTACCTGACCGCGCCTTTACAACGGGCTCCCCAGTCACACCGACACTGTCTCACTCACGTTGGACATTTGCCAGCATAACCACTGGAGAGTGTTTTTTAAGAGATTCTCCAGGAGGTGGTAATTGGGCATGGGTGTCAGGATCGCTGAAGCGCGCACATGGTGATGTTGACGAGTAACAGTCAGGGGGAGGGCGGTCGGGGGAGGGGACTGCCATCATAACCTCAACAAACGGCCCAACCTCCCTTCCCTTCACGTTTTCATTACAGGTTAATGTACACCGGTCTCTGGGTACCGCGATTAAATGCACGTTGTTACATCAAATCATTACTGATTAGTATGATCACCAGCTAACACAACAGAATACTGTAAATAAATACACAACTGAGTGCTTTTTAAAAATTACATTAAAGCATAATTAAATGGACCCACACCCTTGCATTTGTATGATTTTATCCTGCTCATTCTTTGTGTATATGTTGGAAATTGTTCCTTGTCCACACATTTTAGTGTCTCGTGTGGCATTTCTCCAGGTGTTATCAGCTGAATGTGTGTGATGTAATGTAATAGGAAGTCATGAACATGAATGTGATAAGAGTTTGGTAGCTATGTAATTAGTATGCATGACTGCTGGTCGTTCAGTTTGGGGGGTGTGGCCTCCGAGAGCAGTCCAGAAAGAGGCTCTTTAAACTGCTCTTACTCAGCTCTGATTGGACAGTTGGAAAGTGTGCTATAAAACCCTCGTACCTCCAATAGCCTGCATGTTTTCTTAATCTCTTGGGATTACATATTATTCCAATTTATGACTTTCACATCTTGTATATGTCATTTACTACTGGATTTGAGATCATCTCTGATGCTACGTGATTTTTAACAGAAGGCTACAAAAGTCAACTGATTGTATTGCAAAAAATTATTCAAATTAAATTTTAATTAATAAATATCAATCTCCATTATGATGGCAGGTTTTGTCATCACTGAGGCAGTGAGTCAGGTCTCCTTCGGTCATAGGGATTTTGGCGTCACTGTAGACAGGCTGGGCCCACGTCACGTTGGCCTTTGCTCCATCCCCTTTTCTCTCACCCCGTGTCAGTCAATGTGGCTGCTGGGAAACCACCATCACCCATATGATCCTCATACAGAAGACGGGACTTAATACACTTAAATTACATCTTCTTAAATTTTATATTTTTACAGGAACACAGGCATTGTGTGGAACATACATATACATAGCGTTTTTAAAAATGTAAAGTTTAAATTAACTTATTTCTTCATGCCTGTCACAGATGTGTTTTCTGAGGAGTAACCGAATGATAAATAATAACAAAGTGTCATTTGCGCATCGTCTCGCGTGTTGTGTATACGTTCACATTGTGTTGTGCTGCGGTCCTTTGTGGTGGGGGCAGCTGAGTTAAAGGAATGGCAGCATGGCTGGGATGGATATGCTGCTCTGGGATCAGATCGGGGACGGCTGCTGACGCTCTGGTGTGTCTTCTCTCCTCTCTCCCTGGCGTCGGCACTCTGACCACAATCAGGTTTTCTTCTTGATCCTTCAGTGAGCCAGGGAGCGGCCTACAGTCCCGAGGGCCAGCCCATGGGCAGCTTTGTGCTGGACGGCCAGCAGCACATGGGGATCCGGCCAGCTGGTAGGCGACATCCGCCCACCCGCCCACGCACGCACGCTCACACTCCTGCCCCGCTGCCCTTCCTGTCAGGACTTCTTCCTTGCCTGCAGCCTGCCCTGATTGCCCCCTGTTTGCCCGTACAGTAGAGAAAAATAGAGTTATGTGAAGAAGAAGAAGAAAGATTTGTGGAACAGATGGTTCACCTCCTGTAGTGCTAACCCTCAAGTCCCTAAGAGGAACAAGACAGAGAAACTTCACTATTCAAATCTGGCACGATCAACTTTTTCCCTGTGATATGCAGTGGTTGAGTGTGTAACATGCAGTGCATATACTATAAAACTGCAACCAGTCTAGCTTGCAGCTGTGTGTAACAGCACCAATTCAGCCAGACTAGCACATGGCTTGACCTTATTTAGTTTTACCCGGTTTATATATTGCTGTCTAATTGAAATTAAATTTTGAAATTTGCTTTGCAGAATTTTATTAAAATATGTGTATATGTTCGCTTAATAATTTTTTTTTCAACACTTTCTTTTCCTTATTGTACAGAATGCAGTAACTCTAGAGTGAAATTAGCACAGTGCTGAATAAAAATGCATGATAGCCATGATAGCATGATAGCTGTGTACTGAAGAACAGGCACTTTGAACGGTATAGGCTGACGTTTGCTCAGGGGTTTGGCTGTCCAGATACTGGCTATCACTGACCTTGTTCCTAAATGTCTCGTTTGGCACCTCTAGGACCGATGGGAGGGATGGGCATGAATATGGGCATGGACGGGCAGTGGCATTACATGTAGGCTTCGTCCTGAAAGAAACCCAACACAATGAAAGCAGGAAGTAAGTACTCAGCTTTGTTTTTTACCCACAATCCTCTGTTCTTGTATTCCCTTACAGGATATGCTAAAGGGTATACTTTGTTGTAGTTGTAGGTCAGATGGGTAAAACAGTTAACATTTTGTGAATCCTACCAGTGGCTCAGTGTTGGCAAGGTTTTGGGCCAATGTTTGATATAGCATATAACCAAAGTATTTCTCACGGTTGCTATATCCCTTCCCTGCCCCGCCCCCCCCAGCTCTGGCCTTGCATAGTTCATGTAAATGTTGAACGCTGTTGGCCCTTCTCCACTGCCACAGCCATGCTGTACTCTGCTGTGCCATACCATGCTGTGCTGTGCTATGCTGTAGTGTGGTGTGATGTGTCGTACCATGATGTGCTGTTCTGTGATGCGTTGTGCCATGCTGTGTTGTGCTGTGCTGTGTCATACCATGCTGTGCTGTGCTGTGCTGTGTCATACCATGCTGTACTGTGCTGTGTGGTACCATACTATGCTGTGTTGTACCATGCTTTGCTGTTCTGTGATGTGTTGTATTATGCTGTGCTGTGCTGTGTCGTACCATGCTGTGCTGTGTCATACCATGCTCTGCTATGCTTTTCCGGTGACTTACCATGCTGTGCTGTGCTGTGCTGTGCTGTGCTGTGTCGTACCATGCTGTGCTGTGTGGTACCATACTGTGCTGTGTCGTACCATGCTGTGTCATACCATACTGTGCTGTGCTGTGCTGTGTGGTATCATACTGTGCTGTGCTGTTCTGTGATGTGTTGTACCATGCTGTGCTGTGCTGTGTGGTACCATGCTGTGCTGTGTTGTGTTGTGCTGTGTGGTACCATGCTGTGCTGTGCTGTGTGGTACCGTGCTGTGCTGTGCTGTGTTGTGCTGTGTCGTACCATGCTGTGCTGTACTGTGTCATACCATGCTGGGCTGTGCTGTGTCATACCATGCTGTGCTGTGTTGTGCTGTGCTGTGCTGTGCTGTGTCATACCATGCTGTGCTATGCTGTGCCACATTGTGCCAGCAAGTTCCTTTTGCACTGAGCGGGCACAGCTTGAGAGAAGATGCAGTTTTTTGGTGATGTGAAATGGTGCACTTGAGCCGTAATGAAAACACACTGCCAAATGAATGCACACAACACGGAGTTTGTGGCAGTCCTTGCATTTCTGCTCATCATTTGTGTGATGACATTTATTGTTTTATGATACCGTGATATGCTGCATATTGGCATTGTTTTCGCACAAAACTAAAAGTATATAAATTGATTAAAAAATTGATAAAACACCATTTTGTTTCTGACTAACCCTTTCGAGTCAGATTTTATTTTCTCTTCAGACCAAACAGCTAAACGTACCTGCACCTTGTTGCTGTGCCAGCTGTAGTGTGTTAAGTGTGTTTTAAGTAACAATTTGGAGGCATATACAAATTTAATGGGTTTTAGTATTAGTTTTAAGTATTGTGTGTAAATATAAAGCCAGCAGCTAAACTCAGTTGAACGCTACTGTTACCAACCACTCTGCACCTTTGCTCACACCTCTCCTGACACAGTACATCCCTGTGCACTCCTAGCAAAAGAGTGCTATTACAGCACAGCAGCTTTGCGTGCTGTCCGCTTTGAACTGACCCAATTTTAAAAAATAACCAAAAATTATACCTTCTTCGCTTAAGAATTCCAAACAGCGTCTGCAGTGCAGAAACAGAAACCGTGTAGCCAGTCTCTTCGCTGTGACGTAGCAGAGGGCTGGGCTCCACTGTGTTCCTCCTGAGCAATGTGACACGGCTCAGGTAACGGCCGAGTGGAACAGCACCTGAGCACAGCAGGCTAGTGTTTTGTCAGAAAAAAGCACCATAGAAAGAGAAATCTCAGGGTGGAGAGAAACTGGAGGGAATCAGGCAGGGGCACTGCAGACATGGTGAAGACAGCACTTTGGGTGACATCAGTCTGTTAACGGGGGAGGGGTGAGGACATGGTGCCTGGGGGGGGCATGCTAGTGTGGTGTCCTCAATGGGCAGAGCACGCCCAACACTGCACGTGTGTTAGGGAGAATCTCTCAGATAACTGTTAGGTAGTCTGTATGTGTGTATGTGTGTGTGTGTGTGTGTGTGTGCGTGTGTGTGTGGAGGGGGTGATTGTTAATCAAGGACCACGCATAAAGAAGAAATCACCTCATGGTCTCAGCCGATAATGGCCACAGCTTGATGAGAATGCAGGTACCACAGTGCACATGCGCACACACACACTCATACACACACACGCAGTGCCCACACTGCTGACATTTCAGAAATTAAGACGTATCGCCTCCCAGAGGCACTGGGGCATACAGGATTTTATTTAACACCTAGACTCTGCTGTTCAATGAGGCACAATATAAAAACACTTACCTTGATTAACAGAACCCTTTATATGTAAATGGCAGCTGGATTTTGCACAGGGTCACACGGCTGATCTGGGGACAGAGCTCATTTCTGCCTTCTTTTCCATGCCTTGGCTAATAGAGACAGAAACGCAGAGAGCAATGTTCCCTAAAACAGCCGCACAGAGACAACATTTGCCCAGCTCGGATAATTCTTAATATAGGCCATATAATTTCAAGACGATTTAATTACAACATATTTTATGCTTCATGACCAATTACATTAATGGCTTAATACATAGGAGAGCAATCCTCTTTTGATTTGATTGTGCAGCCACACAATATGGCGTGTTTGATACTTCATTAGTGACTGCCGCTGAGCCGGCCATGGTGGCGCACTGAAGCACGAGAGGTGGGCCGGTTCGGCCCGGGTTATTGCCCATGCCTGGGTTTATCACCCAGTTCATAAAAGGCCCACGGTGTCACTAGGACAACACAGCGTGCGGATTACAACACCCGAGCTCGAGCAGCTCTGCACGTTAAAAACATCTGCTGGGCCTTTTAACGGGAGCCGACCTCGGGTTAAACAGAGGTGAGCGTGCTTCTTGTGCTCTCCCTCTCCCTGCCCCCTTCCACACACACACACACACACACACACACACACACATACACACACACACACATACACACACACACACACACAGACACGCACACGCGCATACCGGATCAATTTACTTTTTTATGACCACAGTAGTGGGATTTTAAGACTCTGCTTTGCAAGCAAGTGTGTTGTGAATGAACTTAAGTGTAAAGTGAATATTGAGAATGGAGAGTGAGAGTGAGACAGAGAGAGAGAGAGAGAGAGAGAGAGAGAGAAAGAGAGGGAGGGAGGAAAAAAAACTGGACCACTCTCAGAACATGAGATTGCCCATTAATCTTAGCTGTCGCTGTCTTTGTTTATGCCTCTGCAATTTCTTAATTGCGGTGTAAGGTAGAAGAGGGTACATACTGAGCATGCTCAGTTACCTCAGCACGACCCCGGCATGGCCTCTCTACCCCTCGGCTGGGCTAATCCTCAGGAGGGTCATATTACTGGGACTGCCGTACAGAGCCCGTATTCCGCTCTGCGTAGGCCCTGTCTCTCTTTCTAGCTCTCTCCCTTTCCAGCCTGTGTCCCTCTCTACTTCTGCGTGATCCATCTCTTCTCTAGCTATATATTTCCTTCCCAACTCCAATGTGGTTAACAGCTCCAGATAGCACCAATATATACACAATTATGCTGAGCGAACAATGGCGGTCGGCACGTTTCCCAGTAGCACCTACCTCTGAAATTTTCTGGGTCTCATTTCTGCAGAAAATGAGGTCGTAGGACAGCGTTTAAGAAAAACGAGGTTCTGTGCTGAATGACGCGCGGCTGTGCAGCCTCATCTCAGTGGTGTTAGGAGCTCAGGTGCGGGCCGGCCGGCCTGCTTCTCCGGGTGACACGCTGCTGTAGCACAGTGAGGAGACGGGGCTGTCTGCGCACTCATGGCCCACGGATGTGGTTCCCTCGAGCCCCCTCCTCCTCGCGGTGCGGCGTGTCCACATTGCCCCTCACTGAGCACAGTGATTTTAAGGGAACACGCTGCTCTGCTGCTGTTGCTCAGAAGGAGCAGATAAAAAAAATTATAAAATGTCTCCGTCACTGTTTTGAACTTTCAACATCTTTTACCCTGTTACTGATTACTCCACCATCATACATTTTATAAGTATGTAAATTCTTTTTGTATTTTGTATATGCTGTTATTATCTTTAAATTAGGAAATGCTCATACTTCTAATTCTTTAATGTTTTGCTCACGTATATTAAATACTCTGCCAAAAAGAACCTTTCTTAAGTTTATATATGCATTATGTGAGGCATCATGGTGACTTGGAGTGACTGAATACCTTGCGTAAATGTGGGGTATTAGAAAACGTTGTGTTTAAAAGTGTAGCTCTGTGTCCATGTTGTCTCGGTGTACCAGACTTCACAGTGTCTTTGCTTCCTTTGTTTCAGGTTCACAAGGTCTGTCAGGGGCACACTGTACCTCAGAGTGGTCCTGTGGGTGTGGGAGAGGCACTGCTGACTGACACCCCTCCCTGGTTACCGCACGGAAACCCCCACCTGACCACCCCTGGCCCCGTTCCATCCCTTCTTGGCCATGACCACCATCAGGAGGACCTCACACCTACCATACGTGCACAGAGCCTGGCCCCCTGGCCGTCCTTACTCCTGTCGACCCCTGGCACCGAACGACATCCTTTATTAAAAAAAAAAAACACCATTTTAATCATAATTGGACATAGGGAAATCTATAGAAACTGTGATGATTTTTGTGTCTATCATATTTTTCCTGTTTTTAACAACAGCAGAGGACCAAGCAGACTTTGTGAAGTTTTGGGCTTTTGTTAAAGATCAAAAGATGTTTTGACATCTTCTGTTACAGATGCAAAGGCACACACACATAACACATGTGCACATACAAACGCATGCACACGCACACCCACAGAACACACACACACACACACACACACACACACGCACAGATACATTAAAACAATTTTTACATCAGTCACTTCGGAATATGTATTTAAAAGAACTTATGAGAAAAAAAAATCAAAGGCTCCAAGAGTTATAACTACTGTAGTGTAAAATAGAGAAACAAATTTAAACTTGTGCGTTTTCCTTGGATCACTCAGTTCATTTTCTGCGCTAGTTTTAGAATGCAGTCCAGTCCTGCTTTTCACACTGTATGTTGAATCGTGAAGAGAGACTGTTTTTGAGCAGCTAAACGGACAGAACCCTCAGCATGATTTTTTGCTACCCAGAACAAAGTCAGTACAAGACCCAGACTTGGATCCAAACGATCTTCTGGCGACGGCTGCCACGCAACCTGGTTCTCCCCAGGAAAGCCATCAGAAACCAGCTTCATGCCCTTCTCCTCTCCCAATAAACATTACTCTGTTGGTAAATTAACGTATTGAATTGCCCAAGCACTGGATTGACTTGGTTTCTTTATTTCTTCTTGTTAATTTTTGTCAAGGTTTCTTTTTTCCCCCGTTGTTTTGTACACGCTGGACTCTGGCTGAGAATGCCTGTTTGGTGGAAGCTAACTGGTGAAAACGCAGCAGCCTCTGATAGTGGCTGCCTCTGGATCTGCTCGGACAATACAAACACGAAGGTGGATTCTTTGGCAGTGAGGAAACTATTGAATGCTGATGCACCAAAGACCTAAAAGAGAAAAAGGACCTGAATAATGAACTCAATGCTTGGGAATGAGCGGAACGAGTCGTGTAATAAACTCCGTACAGAGCTCAGTCTGTTCATTGTTTCTTGTTAGATATTCTATGTGTTTACCTCAATTGAAAAAGAATGTTTTTGCTAGTTTCAGATCTGCGGTGACATTGATATTGTATGTCCATGAATCCTTCCTTTTTCAGCACGTGTTCCTCACTAGAAAAGAAAAAAAAGGCTGTTTCCCTTAAGCATTGTCAGATATGACATTCATACTTGTATGAGGACTGTGACGTTATGTTTAAAGATGTTGAGTCACAAATGCTGTAATAAATCATTCATTTTTGATATTTGTTAGATGTTTGTCTGTTTAAGTGTTGATTACAATTTTGTTTTTTCCCTATATAACTGTTCCATATCCTGGTGGAAGATTATTATTATTATTATTATTATTATTATTGAATTGCTGTGTTTATGTATATATTTATTTATTACCCAAGTGTAAAAGGTTGATTATAAATTTTTAAAGGAACAGCAGCACTTTTTTAGCACTTTGTTTTACGCGTGTGTTTAGTTCCTTCACCTGCCCACAGTGTAGTAAATGTAAAGAGCAGCGAGTGTTCGTGTCTCTGTTTTATGTATTTTTTTTGTCAGGTGAGGTGACATCTGCCGTGCATTTGTTCACCTTGTTTTTAATATTTAGAACCTCATTATAGACAAAGTGCAGATATTCTGCACAATAGACTGGCTTTACGTGAAAACAAACATCACGACAACAAAAAAATGAGTTTAAATAATTTATGTTACCAGTGTATCAACAGAAGTGAAGACATCGGTGGAAAGGCTGTGCTGTTCTGGGTTCAGTTGAACTTTCAACTTTGTGCTTTAATGTCAGTGTGTGTGTGTGTGTGTGTGTGTGTGTGAGCGTGTGCGTGCACGCATAGGTTTATTTTAGTTTGTGTTGGTTTATACAGCTATACCCATTACTGATATAAAAATGGCTTAAAATTAAATCATGTAATAATACAAAACTGTTCACAGATAGCCTACTATACTGTACCACATCTGAAAACGAAAGGTTCCAAAATGAGTTTTTTAAATTAGATGTCTCATTAGTTTAATATTTTTGACATGGTAATGGACATATGCAAGCATATCATTGATGTAGGGTTTTGTGTGCATTCATAACATCTTTTGTGCTACTTGACGTTTTTCTTTTTTATTTGTTTGTTTGTTTGTTTGTTTGTTTTTTTTACTATAAGATCTGGTTTAGAGAAAAAGAAATATTTAAAACAAAGGGCCGGTACTGTTCAGAATAATCACTTTCAGGCTAAGTGGTGTTACGTGCAAATGCATGCAGTCCTTCATTTTTTTAACGCTCCACAGTGACATCTGCTGGTTAAGATTTTAAGTCTGTAGTTACATTGAAACAGACTTGTCTTTTTCCTTACGCCCTGGAGCGATATTGCGAAAATCTTGCTGTTATTTACCTATTTTAAAATAATAATAATAATTATAATAATAATAATAATTATTATTATTATTATTATTATTATTAACAGTAGTGACGGAAACAGTAATAATAGTAGTGCAGATGGGTTTTTGTAAATCATTATTTGTACGTGCATAAAACATATTTAATTTGATGCAGATTCTTTTTTATATTTTTTTTTCTTTTTTCTTTTTATTACAGTGTCGTTTTGTAATGATAAATGTTTCTTCGTACTGAGAACACGCACATTTCTTTTCTGTATATTTTGGTTCCGATATGAACTGTGGATTTTAACAGAACATCTAAATTAATAATAACTATTATTTATTCGTTTCTGCCCATTGAAGAGAAAAATACATTTTTATCACTTGTTCCATGTAGTCCACATTCTGTCCTGAGCAACGTTTTCTCGAACTGTTTCAATCCATACGCTAAACCACTTTTTAAAAATCCGAGGTAATCGATCAAAATAATTAGTGTTTACTTCAGAAACATATTCGATTCATTTTTAAATATAGACAATATTTTTAAATGCATTGCTTACGTGCATTTTCATGCGATCTATTGCACAACAACGTCACAAATCTAAACGAGTTAGTAATTGCGTTTTTCCCCTTCATGTAGTTGTTGAACAGATCGACTCGATAAGACCAAAAAGCGAATGCGTGAAATATCGTTTAAACGAACAAAACGCTGCTTGTTAAACAGCACTAATCATTAATTGACTACATATCTGATAACGGAACGTAAGACAATCGTTATAAGGGGCCATACACAATTATTTAAATAGCTATAAGTTTGTTGTCAGGTACACGCTGCGGGCATCGACGTGGTCAAACTGTGTCTTCTTTGAGTTAAAAGTAATCGGAGCGCAATTGGTTGGTAAAATGATCAGCAGCAGGTTACTGATGCTACGTGTAAAATGTAAAAATTAAAGTTTCCCCGTCAATTTTGTTTATATACAAATTAGAGAAAAAAAATGAGTATATGGGAATATCATTCGTTGAACAGAAGATGCTGCGCTATGAATTACGGTGTGGAGGGAAATTGATTTTTATTTATTTATTTATTTTCCTCTGTGCAGAATGATGGGAGATTGCCTTTGCCGCTTCTCTTTTCCGATGCGGTCTGACAGGAATGATGGATGATCCTGCCGAGCTAAACAGCTCCACCCCTCACCCCCTCTCTGTCAAAGATACTTTGGGTCCAGCTGCAGGAACAGAGAATGGAATGCACCGCGGCGGAACATACGCTGCTTCTTAAATCTTTTAAGCGAGGTCTATAAAAGGCCCCGATTTCAACTTCGAATTGGTCTGGTTCGTTAAGTATTCATTTTTTAAATTATTTTTTTAACGTCTAGTCCGATGTGTTACAAAATTACTAATTATTTTTTTTGTCTAAATCGTGACTTGATGGAACTATATAAAACTGAGAAATATGCACGGAAGGCCAGGTTCAAAACGTAACATAATGCATACAAAGCACCCTAGAACGGATATACGTGTGCACGTGTGTTTGTGTGCGCGTGAGCTTGTGTGTTATACAGAGTGGGTGGTTATTAATCGTGTGAAACCACTAAGTGCTAAATGTGTTTTTTTTCTATTAATTGTTTCTTTTTAAAGCAATCTCCTACTTCTTCAGTCACAAGGTGTTTCTATGACTACTCTATGTATGGGAAAAAGTCCAAGGCGGGGAACCAAGAAAGAAAAGGCCACATTTTGGTGATCATTTATCAATGTCAGCCACATAACGAGTCTCACCGTAGTCTCCTATTGATGAGTATAATTACATTAGCGCAGAGTGAGTGATCAATAAAGGAACGGGAAAATCTTTTATTGCACCAGCCGAAAAGGATTCTAAAAGCATTTTTTTAAGAAATACGTTTTTAAAAGCCAAAAGAAAAATTTCTGTGCACGACTGTATAGCAAAGTACTCAACATTTTTAAAAACTTAACTGCAAAATGTGATATATTCTCTAGACTGGTGGGTTATTTTATAAGGAATTACATGCTTGATACGGTCTTTCAGGTCCTGCTGGAGAATATTGCTGTTTTAAATGTTTAATTTATGCCTGGTAAAGCGTAGAGCTAGAAGGCTCGTAGCGAACATATAAACATAGCATTACACAGGAAAAAAATGTGTGTCTGGACACTATTACGACATTATGGTGTCGAATATTTAAATTTAGAAATGAATAAATTTTTTTAGTGTATTATTATTATTATTATTATTATTATTATTATTGGTAACAATAATGACGCGATTCATTTGCTAATTGACTGCAGCAACAACAATAATAATAACAACAACAATAATAATAATAATAATAATAATAATAACAAGCGAGATGAAACAGTACAGTTTTAAGCCGGTTCTATTTTAACGCAAAATAAATCGTATTGCACATTTAATAAAGAACACAGCATTAATAATGTATATTAAAATGTGACAGCAGCTTTGACTGTGACTTTTGATTATTTATGGAACAGAGGACATTATTTATAATTTCCTAAAAATTCAAGTGCATAAATACATGTCTTTGGAAAAGGAAAGTAAACACTGCACACACTGTTCGACTACGACTCGTGCTTTTTATACGTAAACCACGTATTTCCTGCTAGTACGTCCTAAGTCTTGTGTCTTAATTCCCCGTAGTGTTCAGTGCCAAAATTATTTATGTATAGTGATATGATTGAACGTCGGGAGTTAATGCTTCAAGTGGTATAATATTTCCAAAAATAAAATCAATACCACGACTGTTTATTTAGCAAATGAACGACAGAAAATATTTTAGGAGTATAAATTTAGTCGTTATTTAAATTTATAATTCCCGATATTAATTACACCACATAAGTTTAGTACATTTAATATTGCTGGAGTTCCGTATAAAATTGTAATAATCCTTTAACAACAACAAAAACGCGTTAAAACTGTTCATCGAATTTGTTGAAGATATCGGAGAACGTTGCATCGAAACAGATGAAAAATTATTCCATAAAAAGAATATAGCATGTGAGGCAGTGTAGAAAGGGCCAGTACATAAACAGACCTTTCATGACTGGATTAAATACTCAAAAATTTTCGACTGGACAGAATAAAGGATTTAAAGGATTTATGTACGGAGGAGTGGAAAGATAAACAAGCCGTCTGTTACTAAGAAAAAGAAACTAACGAAGTGATTTCCTTTTCTGGGGAAAAATCATATTCATAAGTAAGAAGATAATTCTGAGGACTTTTCTGCTTCATCGGTTTTTTTTTTTTTTAAACACAGACAGTTTCTTCACACTCCACTGGTAGCCTACTTCTCTCTCTAAATCCGAGTGACAGGTTTTTCCCTAAAACGTCATGATGTAAAATTTCTAATTAGTTAATCACATCCCCAAAGGGCACAGAATTTGTCACGAAGAATTGATATGGTCAGTGCCCATGTTATAAAACATATATGTAAAATGACAAATAAATACAATTTAACGTAGTCGAGCATCAAGGATCATTTGCGTTCTGTTTTAATTCGCTGAAATTTAATTAGCACCTATGAGCTTTCTCAATAGGGTATTTTCTGCTAATTTGTAGAATAAAATTGACTAAAAGGTTGTTGACATTTGACCGTCTTCAACTGAAACATTACCGTAGAGCTGGAGGACTTGGCAATGTTCAAATAATTTCTAGTTTGGATCAGCAACTAACGGAAGAAAAAAAAATGTGTTTATCCTTCTGCTACCCAATTATCATTGATTAATGTAATGTTACTTACGATAACAATAATTCTTCAGTTAGTTTAACAAAATATCGCAAATGTATCTTGGGCATCGGCGGGGAGTGAAGTAGAGGGTTTTACAGACAGGAGCTGAGTAGGAGAAGACAGGCAGAGACCGAGCGAGACTCAGCGAGTGTGTAAAAATTTTTACGGAATCGCTGCGGTGTAGCTATAGCACAAAGCCTTGGCGACCCCTTCTGGGAGATAATTATAATGTATTGTTTTAAGATGGGTGAAAATATTTATACAAAATTTTGCTTTAATGTAGTTTTCACGATTTCGTGCGTAACATTGATATTACATCCAAAATTTAAAAGAAAAATATATTCTCTTGAAAAATAAACAGGTTGCACGTTTCAAAGAAATATTAGAACATTTAAACAGAAAAAAAACAGAAATATTAGAACATTTATATATA
>JABJVR010000034.1:4783956-4799508 GCA_025773905.1 Chitala chitala | reverse complement strand
TACATTTCAGTATATATATATATATATACTGAAATGTAATAATCTTACTCCCTGTAAAGCACTGTTAGATGAGTCCCCTGAATGAAGGTGTAAACAGAACAGAAGTTTGCAAGATGAATAGCAGAGGGATGGTGACCAGAGTCCCGCACGCTTCCTGTGCTTGTGTGTAGCGGAACACTACACACCTGTTTGTGCAGCACATACACATGCGATAACACCCACATCATAGCTGCAACCCTCCAGTCTACCTGGCCTGGCATAGTTACACTTCGACACATACACTGATGAACTTTGACCCACAGCTTGGACTGGAAAGCCATTCTGGGCTGTGCATACGACTGTAGGGTGACCTCTTCAACCTCACAGACGGTTTGTCTCCTTCTTAACTCCAGCAATTTCCATGGAGCCATCCATTTGCTCAGGAATTTGCTCTTGTGTCCTTAACAAAGTGCCAGGGGCTAAAGAGATAGTGTTGCTTTACGGTGCACATTCGTGTTTACTAACTGAATATCACGGTATATTTACTTGCAATATTAGTTGATTTGTTTGCACACACCCACACAAATTCAAGGACTTTGTGCTGACCTAGAAAGTAAGCACAACATTATCTGCTGATGCAATTACAATCACAAGCAATAACAAAAAAATGTGTGCAGAAGGGAATTCATTAAAAAATTTGCCCTCATTATGTGTATCACACCTTATAAAACAAAATATTCTGCAGCTAGTTAATTAGGACACTAAGGCGCTTTGGACAAACTAGGGTGTGTATGAACGAAACCCTGACCAGGGCAAAGTACAAGAACAGAAGTTGCGTCACACGTGAAGAACCAGCAGAACTGCATTCCGGTTGTGTAGAGTTTTCTCCCTTTCACTGCACATGCCTGGTGAACCTTGGTTTCCAGCAGCACGCTCACCTGAAGGCCACAGTGAGGTCGTGGCAGCACTGGCCTCTCCCTCCTCTTAGACTCCTGGATCACATATTCCTAACTAATCACTTTAATCATGTTTCCAGGGTGTCGCACTGCCCCCCCTGTGCAGCTCTACCATGGTAGGGCTGGGAGGGGCACAACAGTGAACTGGGAGCACGTAGGATAGCCGAAGTACTAGAAAGTGGATCATGTCCATCACACTGTAAATGTCACTTTGGAGTGCTGTGTCATCTGTATTATCCTTGTCTTGATAATAATTTGCAGTAATCACAGAAAGCACATTTATATTATTTAAAATAATTTTTTACATATTTACACAACTGCGTATTTATTGAAATAAGTGAAAAGAAAACTTCCCCTCAAGGATATAACTGTGATTTCTATACAAATACCCAATGTTGGTGCCCTTTGCTTACAACCCCAGTTTATTTATATAGCGTAGTGTCAATACTGTAGACTGTTTTTGTCCACCGTTGGATAAGTGCTGCATATTTACAAGTACATTTTTTGTCAGTTTTAATCCAAATGCCAAACTAGGCTTTAAATATGGCTCATTTGTGTTTTGTGGAGGTGTTGCACATTACTGGGTATGGGGTAGAGCCCCCTCAATGATCCAAAATACGGAATGTAACCTGAGATCTTTTCTCTCTGTTTGGGTTTTGGTTTTGTATCTAAAGATGTGAAGATTGATGTCAGAGATGTGTATAAAGTTAAGTAGACAGTCATTTGATCTTGGATAGATAGATAGTAAGTGTATATAGAAAGATCCATAAGTAGTAAATAGTAAACAAACATCACATTGTAAAAAAAAAACTTCTCAGGTTTTTGCTGAGAAGGTTCTTTGTTTGTTTTTGTTAATTCGTTTCAAGTCACATATTGCCACAGATACAATGTGAGCCATCAAGAGCTGATACTTAGTATCCCCTAACAAATAAGCACGACTTTAGAATCTTGAAAGTGCAGTAGCATTTGTTCTTTTGTTCTTTAGTTTTGTGAGTATTTTCTTGGACCTTCTTAGCTCTGCCATAGATAGGAGGGCCTTGCATGCCCTCGGCCAACTTCAGCACTTTAACATGCCGCTACAGAACCAGCAGCGAAAACAGGCTGTGTTTTGATTTCCAACCATGGTCCGGAGAGGGAACCTTTTGAAAGCGATATCGGATTACGGAGCGGCTCTGCAACGTGAACACCACCAACAGGATATGAGCACTCAGGACACGAGTCCTTAATATGGAAGCACGTGGGCCCATGGCCTGCAAAGAGAACAATGTGTCCACACTGAGGTCAGGGGACAGAGCGGCAAGTGGACACGCCAGAGCCGGTGTGCTGCCTTCCCTCACAATCGTTTAATGGAAGTGGTTTTATTTTTACTGAGCACATGGAAACCCCGGCTGTAGACACGGACCTTCTTTGATGTCGGGTTCGAGAATAGAATCATGCGTCTGCATTTGGCGGGTCGTACGGGAGCCCGGTTCCCCAGGGTTGACCCTGGCTGTCCTTTGCGTAACAGTCGTCTTACAAAACAATCACAGGAAGGTCTTGACTTTGAATCTGAGCTTAATGCAACGTTAACTGTTTTGTTCTTCAGTATGATGATGTTTCTCATCCTTTCTTCCTTTTTTTTGGCGCTCAGTCTTTGTGGGGGTGGGGGTGCTGAGATGGCCGCAAATGAGACAGGGATTGCCAAGTTCACTGTTACTTAGTCTAGTTCTGATTAGGTCTGACCTGGGTCATGGCCAGCCTGTGACCGCTTTTTGCACTCGCATCTTATGGGGTGGTGGTAGGTCGGAGGGTGGGGGGGTCATTAGGGGTTAAAGGTAGCAGGTTTAAAGACAGTAAATCAAATGGTTGCATAGCACTGATTTAGCCTTTCATCTGGTCAAACGCGTCAGGCAAACAGTGGCTCACCTGACATTGTCATTAAGATAAAATACCGTTCAAAAATAAATAAAAAATTGTAAAGAAAAATTATTGAAACTAACAGTCGTGAATAAAGAGAGGAGAAACAGGACAAGTGTTTCTTTGTTGCGCTCCTTAGGCCTGGAAGTGTTGCCTTTTCATCGTAAAGGATTTGTTTCATACAGTAGATGTGTACACTCCTCCTCTGCCTCACACACACACTTTTTGCTTTATTTATTTGCTGACCAGGTGGTTTTTCCCAATGCCACCTCAGTGCTTTAATGTTGTAACATTTTATTTGTTTGTATAGCTGAATTGTTATTGGAGTGGCTGTCATACTGGGATATAAATGTACAAACTTCTTAAAGTGTTTTTCTTTCCTATCGCTAAGCCACAACTAAACAAAAGTGAAATTTGGGTGTGTGGTGTTCTGGGTGTCCCTCAGAAAAGTCAAAACCTAAAAGGTTCTAGTAATTTTATATGCACTTCTATTTTTCATTGTTTGAAGGGAATTATATATATACACTTACTTGTGTACAGTTTGTGTGTGTGTGTGTGTGTGTGTGTGCGGCGAGAGGAGGGCAGGGTAGGAATATGGAAATTTATCAGCTAAGGACATAGAAGGCTCTGCCAAAACAAGTTTGCATACCAGTGCCTTAGGACAAGTTTTCAGACCAAAAATAGGTATTGCAGTGTTTTTGAGAAAAACTATTTTTGGTGAGGTGGGGGTGTTTAAAATTTACTATTGCTCCTTCAGTCCTTGTTTCTTTTTTTTGTGGAACCTTTTTTTCCCTGTTCTTCTGAAAACGACCCCCTGTAGGCCTGTCAGCGTGTGGCACTGAGTGCATTTAATGTGCCGCTCACTGCTGTGCATTAGCTTGGCTGTGTTTATTCCATTAGGCCCCACCAGAGACATCTCTATAAAGGAAATCCAGGCTGTGAAGTCCACTTTTTATGAGCTACCATGGCAGAAAGGACTCCATTCTTCCCCTGAAGACCCCTGAAGAAATTCAGTGTCTGCTCCGCGAGGAGTAGAAGCCGCTCGCTCGACCGCCCTGGGCTGCTATGAAGTGAGATAAAGACACACACTCCATTGCATAACAACAACAAACTCACACTCTTTTCCAGCACTAGTAAAATGGCACATTTAACAGCACAGATTATAAATAGTAAATTGTAAAAGTTCACGTGTGCTGATGGAATAACAGCTATATAACCATCCAGTTTATTAGGATGGCGTCTACTCTTATTTGACCCCCCAGGACCCCCTTCTTCTCTCCCTTGTGTCTGAGGGAGAAGGTGTTTTTGCAGGAAGGTATTAGCCTGACCCTGACCAGCAGGGGTTCATGTGCAGTTCATGTGAGATGATCTTCAGCGGTGCCGAGCTGAGCACCAGCGGATTGTTTCCGGCTCAGTTCTGGGATCTGCGGCGGTGCCGGCTGGGGGTCGAAAGGGGGAGAGGCCTCACAACTTAGGGCCACGAGGGAGAGGATGCAGACCTCGGACCTACAGGAAGTCCAGCTCCGTGATTAACCTTCTTCGGGAGTAGACGGTTCCTGGACTGTAGGGACTCAGCTCCAAGACTCTGCACCTTTGTGTCTGGTGGCTGCAGGCGCTCGCTTGCAAAAACATCAGCAGAGGACAATATCACACTGTTTAAAAAGCACAATAAAACATTTTATCTTGCTGAGTCTTTTGCACCTGAGAGGATATTTATTGGCTGAGCAAATTCTTTTGAAAACTTGGTTCTATTAAGCATAAAGAACTTTGACCTTAAGTATGAAATCTGAATTTCTTTAATACAAAAACTAAAAGCCATTTCCAAATGCTTTTCTTTAACATATGATAGATTGTATTATATAAACTATACCCAGAACTTCAGGATTAATACCAACAATTTCATTTCAACCTGCTTTTGACCTTGTGGCTTCCAAAAACAGCAAACCCAGCCAACAGACTGGGAGTTCGTACCTAAAGCTCGTGTGCACTTCATAAAAAATAATTAACACTCTGCTTTCTGAAAAACGTGTACTTTGTGAAGAGCCGTGTCCGGGCGGCAAGTAAAGATGTATAGCAGATGCAGGCGAAGCTCGATCCTGTGATCACGCTCGTCCTAGGAAGCCCTGCCGCTGCGTCCGTGTTCAAAAGGAGGAAGTTAGAGCACTCAGTGCGTGCAGCTCACTGAATGCCCTTCACTGTGCACGCATTTCCACAGCACACTGTATCATTCATAACAACACCATTACTGGGAGCAAATATCAATATTTAGTATCGATAGTGCTACTAGCATCTGAAATAATAGCAGTAAGGCTGATTTAAAACAGTAGTTTATCTGTTTGAATAGTGTCTTTCCATTGAACCTTTGTGTATTTCCATTGCTTGCTGATTCATCCCAAACTTGTGGGGACAGGAAGGTGTCCAGGCTCATCCATTCTGGGCAGTGTGAACTCACACCATGACAAAGATAGCCCCATTTTAGTATATGGTGTTCACCCGTGCCACTTGTTCCATTGCCTACTGTAAGTAGTACAGCAGAAGTCCCATCCTCACCGCTGTCATTGTAACAGCCAATTGTCCTTATCCAGGATAGGTTACAGTGTTGGTGCGGGTTCACCCACCAGCGCAGGCAACACAAACCGACACAGGCTGCAAAAAAGTAAAAGCCAGAGCACACATGAAACCCCTGTTTTGGGGAATCTCAAAAACAAGTCGGCATGGGCTACAAAGCAACACAAATAAATAAAAAACACTATTGAACTGTTAAATAACAGTCCACAGTAGGAAACACACAGAACAAAGTGAGGTGTGTGTAAACCCTCACACACCTCACACAGTCCTCTCTTTCCTCCTCCACAGACAGCTGAACTTCTCTGTTCATTTGTGCCTCAGTTATTCTTTTCTCTTTTGCCAACATGTGTAGGGTGTGTTTCCTCGAAAATCATATATCGCCCCACCAGACTTTAAAAGATACTTTTAAAAAGTGATAAAAAGATACCGGAGGATCACCATCCTTTGCACCACAGTGCTTTTTATGGGAATGTTATGGAAACCTAATCTAAACATTTACACAGCATGCCTTTGGACAGGAGAATAGGCTGTGTTCAGAATGCAGGTGTGTGTGTGTGTGTGTGTGTGTGTGTGTGTGTGATTTAGAATGTGAGTGGGTGTGGAAGGCAGGCTGGTGAGAACACACAGAACTCGAGAGTAGAGCGATGGATACCAGCAGATACGACATCTCTGATTATTCAGCATCTCTATCTATTCAGCATGTCTGACTATTCAGCTGAGCTCACATCTAGGTTTGTACCTACAGACACGTGCTGGAATGAATACATTCGCAAACAGACTTATTGTTTTACCAATATTATTGTTTTACCAAGAATATAATACATGTAACTGTATGTATATACAAATGGCCTTCCTTCAGTCACTTTAAAAGGTATAACAAAGATAGCATTGTTGGGTCTGCAGGACCACGAGGCTGTGTTTTGTTAGCCTGCTGCTGCCTTTGCAGTCTCTGGGCTGAAACCCAGGAGCCTGAATGACAACATGTGAGTAACTTTGATGAAGGGTGTGTGTGTGTGTGTGTGTGTGTGTGTGTGTGTGTGTGTGTGTGTGCGCGTGCATGTGCGTGTTCATGCGTATGTGTGTGCATGTATGTGCGTGTATTTGTGTGCTACGTGTGTGCGTGCATGTGTGTGCACATGCATGTACGTGTGTATGTGTGTGCGTACATGTGCATGCGTGTGTGTGTCCTGCACTGTAACAGTGTGGTCCCCACCAATGTCACCCCGCTCCCACCCCCAGTCCTGTCTGGCTGCGCTCCTGCTTTGTGATTAATGGGTGTTTACGATGGACGGCCTGTTTCAAGGCCCGTCTCAGGGTCCATTTCCAGGATGACACCTGGATGGGTCCTCGGAACGTCCTGGCATGATGCTTTACAGCACGTCTCGGCCCGAAAACTGGGTGCCCCGGTTTCAGTGATTCTGTTGAAAGGACACAGGCAAGTTATGTGTGCCTTTGGACTGGACCATTTGACAGTAACCAGATAAAAGGCCCGGTCCATAAATAATGGGGGAAGAAAAGAGAGCAGACTGCTAGTGTGCAGTAACGGTCCAGCCTGCCACTTATTAAAGTCAGATCAACTAATAACCCTGTCCTTCTCTCTTTATGTTGCCATGGAAACATGTATACTCACTCAGGTATGCAAAATGCAAATAAGGAGAGGGAATAATCAATGACTGCCAGCCAAAACGACTGACTTCACAGGGATAAACAGCATTTAATAATGCTCATTGTTTAAGGAGTGATAGTGATCAACACAAAGTGTGTGCCTTTCGTTCAGCAGCATATTACAACACGACGTGATGTCCTTCTTCTTTCCTCCTTTTTCTTGGTGGCTTTTGGGTGACACGTTGGTGGGGTCTGTTAGTCCGACTGGCAGGTCGAAGTGTTTATCTTCATGCACATCTCACAGACCACTTCTCTGCACACAAAGAACAAATCAGTAACATATGAACACTCCAAAACCATTAAAGGCATCTGGTCATAAAATCACAATAATTGTACTTAGGGGCAAATATGAATGCGTTAATTGTTGATATAAATGTATAAACATTAAAATAACAAGTAATCTTAAGAAGTGTGAGTTTCCACAGGGTTTTTTTTTAGAAAATTAATTTAATTCACTTAAGAATTTGTTAAACAGAAACTAACCAATGACCGTGTAGGAGCCACGGTCCATACTGTGTTTTGTTCATTATCTGCCTATGTGCAAATTCATTATGCAAAGTTATACTGCGAGCTCAATGCAAGGGATATTCTTGTATGAACAAAGATAACTGTTCAAAAGATTTATTTCCCATAATACACATAGACATTTTACATTTCACTGTTGAAGTAATATGAATGTGAATTGAAAACATTCTTCAGTTTAGTATGTCAGGCTAGCATTGAAAATTTACATTAAGTCAAGCATTGTTCCTATTTTCTCATAAAAAAGGAGAAGTTTTCCAAGAAATTGTGGACTTCTAACTTAAATATTCCGAGTAAAGAATTTAAATTTCTCCTATATTTTATGCATTTTTGTAACAATAAATGTGCCATTATGATGCAGCACAATTACATTAGAATAATATGTAATTTAATACTTTAGAGATAATAAAAATAAAAATCATCAAAGAGTCGATTCATTCATGCTCACTGCCTGAGCTTAATAAAGTTCCTCTGCCATTAGTGTGCAAAAAGGGGTCCGTCTGTGGGCTTTCCCCAGTGATAAATTACCCTCCGTTGGAGCTGTAATCATGAAATTAAGCTGACATTGGCGAGGGAAGGCCTTGGATTGGCCCGGACAGACTGAACAACAGTGTCAAGGGGATACAAGGCCTGTTAACGTGATATTGTGGTCTCACAGCAGCCTTGCCAATAATTAAGCACTCTCCGGGGGGTGAAACCAAACCCCTGTAAACTGCGTAGGATTTTTCTTTGCTCTACCTTGCTGAAACCTAGCCTAATCCTGCCTTTAACCCCAGCCGCTAATATGTTTCCAATTTGTGACAAGCCCTCCCTAACCCCGGCTGTAATCAGCAACAGTTCCCAGTGTAACACAATACAGGCCGTCCAGAGCTACCCAGAGAGGGCTGGTACTCACAGCGCCCTTGGCTTCGTGGCCTGGATACAGCGATGCGTTGGGTAGCAGAAAACAGGCCTCAGAGTGCAAGGCTTTCTGTTCAGGAGTTCCCATCCTGCAGCCAGTGGTCATTTCCAAAAAAGGGAATATCAGACATAGCACACAGACAAAGTTGCTAACACACACACATACGCATGCACGCACAAGCTGACACGGCCATTTATTAAGCATTTTCAAAGTACTTCTGCTCCACAGGAAAATTAAGACTAAAGTGTAACCCTATGGGTCCAAGATTACTGCGTTCATTTTAACTTAAAATATTACTTATGATACTTTAGCTGCTTACTTTTAAGCGTATTATTACTATCATTTTCAACACATTGAAAGCTATGAAATTACACTGTAGCTGTCCCATACTGGTGTTTTGACTGAAATGATTATATGTTTTTACTTGACTTTGCAATATGTAACAAAAACATTACTTACAAAAACTTACTTTAATCTCTATGCGTGTCCTTTATGCTTTACTTTCACAAGAATTGAAATATTCTCTTGCTTAATATTTTTAAAATGTTTATTTATACTGTTAGCTTTTGAAGCAGGGTTGACTTCAGCCAATCAAGATGTACTCATGTTCAGACATGACTGTAGCCAGCGTGAAAAGAAAAACTGTTTGACTGAAATTTTTGCTTCTTATTTACGCTTATAGGTGCTGGTGGACAAAATAAAAGAACATTCTTGACTTAAGTTGGCACAAGTTCTGGTAATGCTGCATTTCACAAACAAAGCCTTGTGACAGCTAGCACGTTTAGCCACATGCTGAAATTTTATCTGGGTAGAGTTATGCAATTTTATGTAAAACATCAGCGATGTACTATAGTAAAAACACCACATGTCCACAGTCCAGCAATTACAGCTTAAAGCTGCACTAAACTGTTGCAGATTTCAATGAGAGGAATACATACAAGCAGATTTAGAACCTTTACAAAAATGAAATTAAAGGAATCTAGGTTAACAATTTTGAATAACTTAAAAATGTGAAGATTCTAATAATAATCCAAGATGTAAGAAGCTAGTTTTTAAAATGGTTGGACAATGTGTAATTGTACCTCCTTGACAACAAAAGGAACCAAATATCTTCATGGGAAAATTATACACGATTCTGACTGTACTACATCCATGTTTAGTGCAGCAGGTAGAACTGTGAAATAAAACAGAGTTTAGCATGTGTGTCCATCTCAACAAAGGTCACATCTGGTATGAGAGCATCAGTGAAGCACCTGATTGGTTATCTCGGGTGTACTGACCTGGCAATGTGGAAGAGTAGTGAGGTTAGTTAGCTCTGCCTGATGAAATCCATAACAAAGCAACTTTGAGCTTAGAAAAAAATTTAATAATGAGGCACATACGTAAATCGTCTTTATTCCAGGTAATTCATTGAAAGTCTTTATACTCTGAACAACGTTAAAAGACACCATCTTACACTCTTTGATTGATAGGACAGAAAGTGGGGGGAGAGCAATGCTTTATTAGGCAGACGGTCTGTCCCTTTTCACTGACTGAGCATAGGCGTTGACCAGGGTGTTGAGGACAGCGCCGGGGGTGCTTAATGATGGTGGACGGTGCAGGGGCGCTGAAGTGCATTCGCCATCAGCATTTGTTACACTGTCCCCATGGGGGGGCACTCTGTCCAGGCCTGACATCTCGCAGGAACCTTGATCTGCCCTGATACAGCTGTGGGGCCGGGCAGCTCTATAGCACAAAGACAATATAAGGCTATACAAGCTATATGGCCCACTGATGCTGGAATAAATTGTGCTTTGGATCAGTAGAGATAGTATGAGCTCTGTCCTTATTTCATGTGCAATCAAAAACCAGGAATGCGGCGCATTGTGCTGTGTCTGGTTTTCTTGCAGGAAAATGTGCTCAGATGTACGATGTACATATTTGCTAAACGGGTTACACTGTTACTGAGAAAAGTTGCTCAAAGGTCCATAAACAGAAACATACGACGTCATTTATAATCTCAATTTACAGTGGTTTGGCTCCTGACCTTTGGCTGCAGGTTTCCAGAGCTTTCCTCACAGATCTCTCAGGCTGCTGGTTATGGATCTATGTGATTTTTAGTTAGAGATCGAGTTTGCGATTAGAGCTTTGTTTGATCGCTGCTTGCAGATCTATAGCTCTGCTGGTTGTAGATGTGTTAATTGTTTTTGTGGCTCTGTGGGATGGTTACTGGCGGATTTACACAACCACTGGCTGCACATCCGTTTGATTGTCGGTTGTGGATCCATGGGAGGGCTGGATGAAGATGGGCTCATTGTTAGATTCCCGTCTGATGAGATATCCATGGGACCCTCAGTGGTGGCTGCAGATAATTGTCAAAGCCTAGTTTTTGGCTCCCAACGTGGGGGCCAGTCCCAAATGAGCAATCAGTTTTAGGGCAGTCTTGCCCGGGCATGACAGTTTACTGAGAGGTTTGAAAAAGGGGTAATTACCAGTGTAACAGGGCAATTAATGCATATTACATGGCAGCCCCTCTTAGTGCAGACTGGCAGCTCCCCCGTAAAAAAAGAAGTAGTCTTCAGCTGAAGGTGACAGTAATTGGGCCTTTAATGGCTAAGCAGAGATGCAGAGCCCAAGCCAATGTGAACAAAACAGCAACTCTCTGTTTCACTTCTGAAGGAAAATAGAGCCTAAATTAGATTAATTGCTATTTAGAAAAAAAAGAACGCTAAGAAAAGCGATCAAATTATAAGCTTTGGTGTGCAAGGTTGCTGGAGGCGATGTCAATTCCATTATTTTCTTCTCTTTGTTCCTACTGTAGCAGTTTTTTTTTTTTTTTTTAATGGCAAACAGAATTGCAGTGAAATTCTTTTCGGGCTCACGTGATGGTGTTTATCATTTTAAATGGCCCCCAGTGCAGAGCTCCACAAAGTTCCTGTTTGTTTTTTTCCATATCTTACAGGTTGCAATGCCAGAGTGAGTTTTTGCAATTAGTGATTGGTAACCCTCATGCCATTTCTGAGTAGCCTGCTGTATCGGTCATTTGCGTTGTGTAACTATACTGGAGCTTTTGAAAAGTTAGTTGGACATTTTCGCTTTGTGATGTTTCTAGGAAAGTGAATCAGAAATGACTTTTAGAACAGAGACCATTTGTACTGATTGTGATCAGAAGTGGCTAATTGTGATCAGAAGTGAAGAGGTTTGTAAACCACCCATCAAATCCCAAAACCTAAACACAGTAGGAGAAAACACAGTAGGAAAAAAAAGCAAGAAAACACAGAAACATGGCCTGTATTACAACCCATGGCATTGGAACACTGAGCAAACAACCCCATGTGTCAAGTTACTTTAGCCTGCATTTTGGGAAACTTCAGCACGGCTATCAAACAAAACCGATTGTGATTCCTCTTACAATCGGTGAGGACAGAAAGATCACAAACATCTTCTAGACTGGTGAATCTGAGCTGCTGCTGTCACTACCTGTTGAAAAGAGGGAAAATGAAAAGCCATGGAACCCGTGGAGGCTGTATGTGTGAGGAACTGTGCGTGACATACTGGGGTGTTCCAATGTGACGGAATGACTTGTTTCTTAATAATTGTGACTGTTACATTATAATATGTGTTTATTTGTTGCTTTGCAGTGCACCCCCCCTCCCCTTAATATCACCATGGGCAAGTCTGGACTAGTCCTGGCTGCTGCACTAGCTTATATGAGTCCCCAGTTACCCAGTTGAGGTGTTTTGATGATAATTATACACCCTCCCTAGAAGTTTATTTCTGTTTATTTCCGAGCGTGACTGTAAATCCGTGATGTTTTAATTGTCAACCCACTCGGCGCTGTTCATCCGTGGGACAGCAACCATACGGCTGTTAACAGTAGTGGAAAATGTCTCAGTGCAGAGCTGAGTTTATTTGAGGAGAAATGTGGGCTACATTCATATTGCACAAGAAAGTCTTTTCTTTACCAGAAAATGAAAACTCAGGACAGACCCAGGGATACAGAAACTTGGAAGGTACACCAAAGATTAAATCCAGATATCACATTGCAAAGTTTTACATTTTCACAAAACGGTTATGAAACATTTTAGAGGACTCCAGTATAAACAGAAAGCCTTCAAGGAATCAACTTCTTGGTATTTCTGGGCATTCCTCAAAAGTACTTAATATTTAGGTCAGAAATCATCATTCTAACTAAAGAACATGATGCAACGTACCTCGGTTGTCCACATAAGGTGTTATTAACTTCCCCTTTGGTGGGTCTTCCAGAGGTCACCTGACAAAGTGAGCCCTTCAAGTCAATCCGTCTGTCAGCCATTTTCCTTTCACAGTGAATGAGAAGCGGTGACCCTGTAGGGACGGGGCCTGGCCCTCAGCTGCCGACCACACCACTCCACAACTGATGGACACCTTTGCAAAGGCTTCCAATAAATCACCAGCTGTAAAGTGACTCGCTGTATTTAGACTCATAACATCTCCAGTTATAAATCTGACTGCAAGCAGCTTTCATTTCACCTTCCATAGTTTCACTCTTTTAATTCAGGCCATCTGTGTAATAAAACAGCACACATAAACAGAGCGTCACTTTTAGCATCGCGTAAATGTTGACGGCAGAGGAGATTTTCCTTGAAACAAGGACAAACAAACAAAAAGCCTGGGTTAAATAAGTCACAATATTGTTAAGCCCTGGGAGGCACAATACTGTTCCAGGACATACCAAGGAAAAAATGTCAATTCTTCTTTTTTTGTGTGTCTAAAAAAACATTAAATATTTTAAATCAAACAATACAACAACAACAATAATAATAATAATAATAATACATTTATTGTCCAAGATCTTGCAGTTAATTTTTAACTGTCGTTCTCTATAGCACTTTCAAACAGCAATGTGACATTTTATTGTAAGCAGACTTTTGCATGTTGTGCAGATATAGAGGTCTAAGCAGAGTTAATTCAACTTGAGGTCCCTTAATGTTCTGCTGCTCTGCGTCTGTTGTTGCTAAGCTGGCCCAAATAAACCCAGACGATAAGAGCCGGATCCTGTGTGTATCACCGTGTGCTTTGATACGTCCCGTAACCATCTTATCTGAAAGAGGAAAATCAGAGTGATGAACTAAGACAAGTGATGACAAAGCCACTAAATCAAGGTTGTCAAACACAATCTACGATGTGTACTTCTCCCCCATTCTGCTGTTAAAACAGCAATTATGAAAAGCAAAGCGATACGCAGCGTGTTTACAGACTCCCATTAGAGGTCTGTCTGGGAGAAGTCAGTGTTTAACTCTGGGATCGGAGATGCTGACGGCACCCTGTCACGGCCCGTGCTCCATTATTCACAGTGATCCATGCAGGAAGGGGTCGAAGGTCAAAGTTGAGGGGAGGGCCAGCTGGAAAGGCAACAAACACTTACAGGAAAGATTACAGTGTTAAACACGCCGGAGCCTTACAGCTGTCTCTCTCTGGGCTGGGAGAAAAAAAGGAGTTTCCTTTCTTGGTGCAGCCTGTGAACTGGGAGAGACGCAGGCCGTCCATCAAAAACCTTCCATGGACTGACCTCCTTTTGGCCAGAGTCAATCATTTAAAAGTACGCTGCTGGAAAAAGAAAATGTTTTCGCCCTTGAAATCTGAAACAACATTTTTGAGGAGTGTTAAAACTTCGATCATGGCTCGTGGCCATGGGTGTTCTCCGTGCTGAATGGAAGAGCAAGTCGTGAGAGAAAGGAAGAGGCACACACAATAACTGTGCTTTATGCTTATAGCAGACATTTTGTTGTCACACATGCACAGAAAAATGATTTCTGAAAAGTTTGTTTCTTTCTAATTTTCTAACAGCAACAATTACTCAAAAGTAATTGTTAGTTTTTGTCTGACTTTATCCACCCCCCACCCACTCATATAAAAGCTGGGGGCTGTCAGTGACTTGGAAGGGTTGATCTCTGGGGTGTCTTCCAAATTGTCTTCAAGTGAGAGAAGGAAGGGCATAATTCTGCACAGAAATGTCTCCACACAGAAACTGAGCTACAAAGCTGTGAAAGAGAAAATATCCCTTTATTCTGTGTGTGCGTGTGCGTGTGCGTGTGCGTGTGTGTGTGCGTGTGTGTGCAATGTATACGATTTGTCAATCCACACATTTTTGTCTTTGTGTAAAACAAATGCTGTGCATTTTCATTTTACCTAAAACAGGTTTTCATCAATTACAACATTTTTTGGAGTTTACAATAACATTACTGAGGAAGTTGAATCACAAATAATTTCCTTGCAAACATCAATGTAGTGAATTTTTATGAGTTTTCATTGGCAAAAAAACACTTGAAAGTTACTCTACTGTGGTGGTCATATAATTTAAATGTATGTGGTTGGCTGAACCAGCGGTGAACCTTAACAGGACACTGTTTATTGACTAGGTGTGGCTGTCTAGAATGCCACTGCCTTTGTGCCAGGCCATGTGGTGGAGATCAGGGACATCAGTACTGTTCCTACTGAGCATGAGAGTACAGAACTGAGCATGAGAGTACAGAACTGAGCATGAGAGTACAGAACTGAGTAGGAGTGCACAAAACTGAGAAGAAGAGTACAGAACTGGAGTGCACAGGAGGAAAGGAAGCAGCTCGCTGTCATTCAGATGGTTCAGATGTGGACAGCCTCCCTGCAAAAAGAAATGGGAATTATGGCTTTTTATTGTGGAGGTGCTTTTTTATGACAGTATGGCTGTGGCTCCACTGTAGGGTGCCTACGTTACAATGACTGTGGCTGCATTACACCGTGTATACGGCCACATAATAGTATGTCTGCGGCTGCACTTTAGTGTGTCTGCAGCTGCATTACAGTGTGTCTATGGAAAATAACAGCTAAAGGTCTACTGGCTTTGAAGTCACAGTGAATGACATTCACCGAAATTAAATGCATCCCTAATCTGTCCTGTACATTCTTGGGTGTACTACTTAAGAAACATAAAACAACTAAAAAACATACGCTCACTGGCCATTTTATTAGGTACACCTTGCTAATACCGGGTTGGACCACCTTTTGCCTTCAGAACTGCCTTAATTCTTCGTGGCATAGATTCAACAAGGTGTTGGAAACATTCCT
>JABJVR010000034.1:4769234-4783856 GCA_025773905.1 Chitala chitala | reverse complement strand
CCCTTTCTTCCCCATTCTGATGCTCGGTTTGAACTTCAGCAAGTCGTCTTCACCACATCTAGATGCCTAAATGCATTCAGTTGCTGCGATGTGATTGGCTGATTAGCAATTTGTGTTACCAAGCAATTGAACAGGTGTACCTAATACAGTGGCCATTGAGTGTATAAGATTCATTTAATTTTAAGAGGCTTTTAGTTGTCACAGGAAAGCGGACAGAATTCACTTTGAAAACATAGTATTTTTTTATTGTTAATGATACTATGCATGTATGAAAACATTTTATTCAATATAGCTTCATTTTAATAACTTATCAATTACTGTCTATCAGTCTCACAAATTTTTTTGTCGCAATAAGCAAAGGTTATATGTAAAAAAATGACAATGAAATATATATTATTTTAAGTGAGTTAAACTGAATCAGACATTACTTTTCAGTTGGCTGTATTTGAGAGCAAAGAAATCAGCAGCAGGTGTTAAGGTGATTATAAACACATAAAGACCAACATTTAAAGAGTGAAGATAATTCCACAACAGTAACATGCTTGCCACAAAGTTCAGCTCATTTATTTTTAATTTTAGATCAGATTCCAGTGAAAACTCCACTGTATAGAAAACAAATTATTACTTTAACTGGCAGTTTGTTAATGAATGACTTTACTCACTTTGAGGTTTGTCATGTGGAGGGTGAACAACACTGATATTTGACTATAATATGAGGCAGGGAGTGCTATTTGTGTCAGTGTCAGAGTGTAACAGAGCTAGTGTTGAAACGCCTCTCCTTACTCCGTCCTGGAGAGAGGCCACTCCTTCAGCCTGCTCACACAAAGGGAAGAGCCCGTGTTGTTCTGGGTTCAGCCGAGTGCACCGGAGCGGTGAGTCCCGGCTGTGTAGGGGAGTGGGGTTCTGCAGGTCCCGCGGCCCACGTAGCACTGCTTCCGTGGCCCGCTGTGTGCAACTGTGGAACATTTGCCCCTGCAGTCTGCCAGATTCTGACCGCCTCTTATCGTGCAATTAAGCCTTTTAATACATTTCACTGTAGGGTGTGAGCAAAGTATACTACTGAGGATACAAACCACTTAAGGGTTCAAAGCTCAAGGTCCTTCTACATCAATAGAAATAGCTGTCCCCCCTAACCACAAAAAACACACACACACACGTGCGTGCACACACACACCTTTTCCCTCTCTCATTTTCCCACCCAAGAACAAAATTGAGAGACAAGAATTGGAGGGATCCATTATCCAACGTGACTTGGGATTTGCCATTAGCGTCAAAGCATTCAGAGGACATTCTGACTATCTTTTCTAGTTCATGCCTCTGACAGTAAAACTGGCAGCGAAATAGCTTCTCTGAAAGCACACAGCTGCAGAGACGTGGAAGGCGTTTTCTTATTCCCGGGCTTGGACCGGACTGACGCGTTATACACACTTCAAAGAGAAGGTGTGTATTTTTCTGTAACAGTACCTTGGTCTTGATTTATGATGCTGCAATGCACTTAATTCATAATACTAACCAAAGAAGACCTTCACACTAAAACTAACCTTCATCGCTATATAGAAAAAGCCACAATAAATCTTCTTGCTGGGCGTAATAATCTTGGCACATGCAAGGCAGCAGACAGAAATGTAAGTATAAATTACAAACAAAAATACTTGTGTACACTCACACGCACATGTAATATACAAGGAGCATCTTCTCCTACACAGTCACACTCTTTGTCACAAGGCCATCTTTATGTCACAAAAATAATGTGGCACGTATCCCCCAGTGCTGTGTATAACACTGCTCCTGGTGTCTTCTAGAGGTCAGGAGCAGTAGTGTACTCAAAACCATTTCACCCATCAAATTCCCCCATTAAATCTGCTTTTACAAAGCCTTTTTTTTCCTTTTACAAACTCTGCGCCCCTAGACAGGATCTCGCGCCTGTGTTGAGCGTCACTGCCTTGAATGACACCCGGAAGGTCAGTGTCTCAAGAGCACACGCCTCCACCACTTTGACGACATAAATCCTGAAGGCTGACAAAAAAATGTGTGTCTTTTTCCAAAAGTTCCGTAGCGAAGCAGGAATGTTCTCAGAAAGCACACTGCCACCTCTCCTCGGCTCATCTTCTTTCGCTTGTCCTCTTTCTCACGCTTCCTTGTAGATCTTGCTATGGTTTCTTACACAAGCCTCTTTTCCTTGTTATTTTGCTGTAGCATTACCCATAATGCCTTTGATTCTTATTTTTCAAGTGCTAATAGAGTATAAAAAGTTTAAAAAAGACCTTGAAATTTACTCTTGGGACTAAGAAGCTGTTATCATAACCAAAAAATTGTCACAATTGGTTGCTAAGAAAATAAGTGAATGGATTAATTGGTTAAGTTATGTATTTGCATGTGGTTTTACAATGTGGAGAAACAAACAGTGACATTTCATACAGCTTGAAACACATTTTACACATGCAGAGTTTCTCATGTGTCCACATTATGTAATAACAGGCACATGGGTTTTAATTATTTTAAATTCACATCATCAAAATTAACAGCATGACAGTTACCACAGTGGATGAGTAAAAATGAATGAAGCAAAAGAAACTAATTTTTAATGAAAAAATTACACAGAAAGAACACTTATGCAAATTAGCTAATGTCCAGTCACATTGCTTTACTGGTATTTGTCATGTGCAGTGCAGAATGTTAAATATCTAGTGCAGATGTTTCATTCTGTGAGATGGGCTCAGGGAGCAGCCTCTTTAATGTCCACTTTCATTGGATCATCACGGGCTGTGACCCCAGGGCATCCCCTATCAGGTGACATTTTATATCTGATGTGCCGCCTCAGTGCCCCCAACCCTTGACCCAGTCTTCCCTAACCCCACCACCAATGAACATCCTGTAACATATACATATGTGCACACCACCCCTCCCACACACACACACACACACACACGCACGCACACGCACGCACACACACACACATTTATGACTACCTTAAATTACATTTCTGAGAAAAATGCCCTGGGCTGAACCCAATCAAGCCTTTCCATGATAAACCAACTCATAATTATTAATTATTAATTAGATACTCATGGCCTGCTCTGCATTCAATTTCGAACAATATGATGGACATATTCATTAAAAAGTGAATACATTAGAAAATATAGTCCATTAAGAAATTTAATTAATTTCAGTTTGACCTATTTAATTAAGCGCAGCCCTGATATTACATATCTTTCCCAAAGTAAAATATGAAATATTATATTGAAGAGAAAGGATTGGGTCAGAGTTTTTTTTTCCTTTCAGCAGGCCCTCAAAGGTTTGAAAGAGATTCTGTTTATGGGTAGAGTTTATGACAGTATCTCAGACTGGGGAAATCACCAAATGGCCACTCCTGCTGAGGGTCTCGAAACTGAGAATGTAATCTATAATGCACGCCGCCACTTCCAGTGTACATTACAGTTTATCCATTTAACAGAATCGCTTGTGCAAACTGTGCATCTGTAGCGGGAAAAAATCTCTCTCCCAAATCTGTAGAACACATGCTGTTTTTCTCATAAACTTGGCTATAGCACAAAAGCTCAACTTTACAAAATGTTTTGGAGCACAGGTGAGTGGAACCAAATGTTTTTTGAAAAACCAAAAGGAGCCCAATGGCATGCAGCCTGAAAACATGCGTGTCCAAAACGACCAATCAAAACTCTCAAGCCTCGTGACATGTAAGACAAACACTGAGACTTACTGCACTGGAGTTAAGATGTACACCATAAATGAGACACTCAGCACCATTACATCACAATCAGCCGTTCTGGCAACGCCTGACATTTTTTAAGTTTTTTTTTTTTTCTCCCAAATCAGATTTAACCTTTTCAAACCGTCTATTAGGATGGCTCAGATCTTCAGCTCTGACACTTTTGTAGTTCACAAATTCCACAGTTGATTAACTCTGTCCAAGGGCAAGCTAGCATCTGTGGTCTTTAAGGCCTGGCATTCACCGTCCGAAAGGGTGGCAGCTCAACTCTAATCACTCAGCTCCCGACTTGCCCTTTTCTTTACTTCCTGCTCTTACTGCATTGCTTTGTGTAATTAAAAATTCTGACATTCACAAACACAAAACTAGCTCTTCAATGCAAGCAAAATCTGTCTAATTTATTGTCATTTGAGTCTGAACTTAGTGCACAATGGAGAAATATAAAGAATTAATACACTTGCTGTGTCTGTTCAGACCTGATATCTGGCCAGCTGAAAGTAATAGGGAACCTAATTCAAGAAGGAGAACGGTCTTGAAGGACTATAATCTTTGGTTTGTCTTATGGGCTACTTCCACTAGCTATAACTGGGGAGAAGAGCAAGGTCCTGACTGTCTACATAGGTCTTTGGCATGGGGTGATCACCTAGACTGGACACTGAAATTACCAGGGCTCTTTTGACCAATAAGTACAAAGTGGCTGAAAACCAGCTGACATATTGAACATGCCAATCATTACTGGCATACCCACAAACATGAACCTCAGTCAAAGTCATTTCCATTTGACAGGCTTTAACAGCATAGTGACTTAACTTCTACTAGTTTAGTTGCAGTGATAAACTGAAATTAATTTAAAAAACTGACACAGCAAAATATTCTGGTAATTATCTGGCTATAGAGCATTAATTCCTAATGCTTTCAACTGATTTGAAATGATTAAAGAATGGAATTGTATGGAATGGAATAGAATGGAGGGTGGCATGGTGGTTAGCACTGTCGCCGTGCACCTCCAGGCCTGGGGTTCAATTCTCACCTTGGGTCTGTGTGTGTGGAGTTTGCATGTTCTCCCTGTGCTTGGTGGGTTTTCTTCGGGTGCTCCGGTTTCCTCCCACAGTCCAAAGACATGCAGGTTAGGTTGATTGGTGTGTGTGCGCCCTGTGGTGGGTTGGGGCCCCGCCCTGGGTGTCCCCTGGGATGGGCTCCAGGCTTCCCTGCGATTCTCACCAGGAATAAGCAGTTAAGATAATGGATGGATGAATGGAATGGAATGACATTTTCCCAACACATTCTGAAATGAAACCACATTTTAAGGTTCTCAGTATCAGCCTGCTTTCAAATGCTCATCATAATTATAATTGATAATACTTTTATCACAGGTACTTAGTGATTTGTTGAGTTATACAGGAATGCTGTAACGAGGCGGTATATCTAAGTCATTAGCATAGTATTTTCAGCTAGTTCCCAGTAAAAAGTCAAAACTGAATGCTGAGACCACCAGGATACTTATTGGTATGTTATACAAAGAATGCAATGAAAAATGCTTATTGGCATGGGGGATGACCATAAACATCAATGGTAATGGAAATCACTGGTGCAAAACTGACCTTAAAAATTCTTGTGTGAAACTTCAATACACCCTAAAGTGTCTGAAAGCAATTCATGTGTGATAAATTTTTAGGGAAGGTCACTGTTTGGATGGCTGTGATGGGATGGTGTCCTGTCTAGGGCGTCCCCTGCCTTGTGCCATCAGTTCCCTGCAACAGGCTCCAGGCCACCCCTGACGCTACCTGGATGGAAGGCGGTAGCAATTTGCCAAAAAGAAACAGCGCTGTGATGTTCACATGTGAAGAAAAGAGTCTAGACACCACGTTCGACTGATTCATAAAAATGTATAGCCAAAGAAATTCAAAATGAAATGATATGACAGAAGAGGAAAAATACAGAGACAGCAGTAAATCTTAAAGAAAAAAACACAAAACAACTGAGCCAAGGGGATGCAGGAGGATGAGATGGATGGTGTCACTTTTTCTTTAGCTGATACGCAGCCTCACCAGTGCACATACTGGCAGGTGTCGGACCACGTGAGGAGAGAGGAACCTAAGGCTCCACAAGGTAGAAGACCAGTAAGGACCTCTGTATATGTCAGGTCATCTATAAGGCATCCATAATGCGGCCATTGACAGGGCTGTGATGTCATGTGACACGTGACTCAAAGGCCTGCAGCAAACATGCAGTCTGTCAGTTCACATGCTGCACGTGGTCAGCTACCTGAGTGCTTGGCATCCAATGGCCGCAGGCTACAACTGGCAGCTGAGGGCTGACGGACAAGCATCATGTGAGTTCGTTGAGAAGGTGGGATGCTCCCACCTTCAAGATCGAGCCAAACAATGTGAGGCTATCAGATTTCTAATCTATATCTTAAAAGAAGGCACTACTTATATGGAACATATGCACAAATAAAATAACCACTGTGAGGTTCCACGTCTAAGTCGTTTTATATCCCAAGACTCAGTCAAATATTCCAGATATTCCTTAGGGCTGGAAATGACAGATGTTAGGTCAATCTAGCAGTATTATAGACACAGTTCAGGTTTTATTACCATGTAACACTACTGCACTATTCACCTCAATTGCCTCCATTACCTTACATACAAATCAATCTATGCATTCACATAAAGATCAAACAGAAGGGCTGCTACCACTACAACTGTACCCCCAGCGCTCGTAGCCATTGTAAAAAAATAAGAGCGATAGTAAAAACATCCTCCAGGGCACATTTTGATATGATTTAAAAATGTCACATCAACTTTTTTTTATTCCTCCTAATATTTTATGACATAATTTCGAAAGCAGGTTCGTGAGGATCAAACTGAAGAGACTAGGTGCAGTATTTCCACTAATGCAGGTTCATGTTGCACACAGAGATGTCTCCTTACACCAGCCCTGGAGATCTTCTTCCAGGTGCCCAAACAACGATGCGTCGTTCCTGTTTTTGTTCTTACGAATGTTACACGCTGGCCATTACTGACCGACGGTGCAGTGAGCAAACCAATCCAAGCCCCGAGCTCAGTAGGTGAGCGGGGTTGTGGCAGGCTGTAGTCAGGCTTCATGTTGTATGTGAAGGCTTGTGTGTACGTGGAGAGGAGGATGGGGAGTTGCAGGCCTACCACATACATGGATGCTGACTTGTTGTCTCCATGATGCTCATCCCTGTGACACCTGTCTTCATGTTACATCAAGTCCTTTGCCAGGCTCTGGAAATATTTGATGGTAAAATTTATTCTAACTAGTTTCTGAAGGTTTTGTCTAATCAAAATGGCTGCATTGTTTCTTTTCAATGATGAATCAGACCTGAAGCAGAACTGAACACTTTCCACATTGAGACACTTATCGTACCACAGTAAATCTTCTCAGAGACAAAGAAAACAGTAACATTATCTTTTCTCTGCTGTGGCTTCAAAAGTTATTGAATACTTCCCAGCGTGACCTTGGGCAGAGTGGGCGCGTGCTTCGAGTGCTTCCCTCAACCCTCGACCCAAGGGTCACTTCCGCCCAGGGGGTGTCCAGAGCGCAAAAGACAACAAACACGTCTTGTAAATCACCCATTTCCTTAAACAAACAAGACACACACGATGGAACACGTCTGGCTGCGGGGGTCAGTCCTGTCCACCAGCGTATGACCTACAGCTCCAGGGGAAACTCATGTGCCTTGAACGTTGAGCTCATCTCAGCAAAACCCATAACTCTGAGCAGTCCACAACCTGTGCAGGTAAATTAACCAAACAGGACTGTTTCCAGGACGATTCTGGTCCTTCCTCATTGTGAAGCATGCGACACATTGTAGCTGTTGTGTTTTAAAAAAAAGACATAAAGACCTAAATCAGTAAATAGGGTCATAATCTCATGTTTTTTAGTTGATTATAAATTTAAAATTTTTGTTTTGATGGGTGTTGCTGTAAAATGATAAGCAAATGTGTCTTGGTGTTATAGTCCTAGGGATGCGGGCTTGAGTCTTTCATTGTTCAAATAGATTTTTATTCTTTAATTTTTTTTTATTCGTACTTCCTTACAGTGTACAGACTTCAGGTAAAATGAAGACAGTATGTCGGAGACAGCGATGAAATAGGTTAGCATCCAGTCTTGGATTCTTCCCTTGTTCTCCCTGAGCATCTTTAGAAAGATGCTACACTACTGCACATCTGACTAGATGGAAACATTCATGGTTTCTGACCATGGATGGATGAAAGAATAAAGTGAGAGTTGCTAATTTTTTTTTTATATATATTTTTTGGCACAAGTTTGTACTGAAGTGTAATAGTTGCCTTAAATCTGGCCAGACAATCTATTGTACACAGTTTGGAGTCTGAAAAATGTAATTGCGCTTGTCTGGCATAGTTTGATTCTTATTATATCTTTTAAAAGCAAGCTTATTGAATGGGTGTAATGATTTAAAAAATGTATAATTAGCTCAATTATGTGGTTAAATTAGTCAGAAACTGTTAAGAAAAAAGTCAATCACAGTTGCAGCCAAATGACTTAAAGTAACACATTGAGCATTTTCTTATAAAGTACATTTGAGGTAATTATTTTAGAAAATTGGAGGGGGGAGACATAGATAATGTTGTGACAGGGCGCAACCATAAATCGCAGACAGGAAAAGAATGAGAATACTGAGGACAAATTGATATTAGAATGATTTAGAAGAATAGTGCTTTATTTAACGAGAGGCTTAAACCTTTGACCCTCAGACCTTTCTACACTGCAGCAGCAGCAGTAAGGAAAAGGTCAGAATGTTCTACTAAAGGAAAAAAGGCAAATTAAAAGTCAGCTGAACAGCCATGACTGTAGCTTGTATGCGATTGGTCTATTAGGAAGGCATTCAGTTGGCTACGGTCAAAATCTTAACCCCCAACCCCCCCTCATCCACCATACAACCACTCAGTGGCCATTTGCACTTTCTTCTCTGACAATAGCAGAAACCTCCATGTTGTTTTTTTATCTGATAAACATCTTTACCGTTTTATTATTGTTGCTTCATTACGATTATTATAACCTACTCAGATAGATATCAAGCGTCTGTTACCCATATGTGAAAATAAAGTTAATTAAAGTTAAGCAGCTAGAGAGCTGCAGTGCTGCATAGGCAACAATTAAACGTCCACAACAGCAAAAAGCAAAAAGTTCAAGTAACATTTTTTTAATACTTTTTGTCAACGGTGACCTACAAATCAGTGTCCACTTCAGTTTGCGTGATTCAACACATGAGACGCTGTCACGGATGGTATGACTCACTGGGGTGAGTGTTTGCAGGTCTTTGCCAAGAGGAAAGGGTAGAATGATTTAAACAATGCTGCAGTGCTCTTCTCCCAGATAGGTGTAAATCAGACAGAGTGGTAAAGTGCTCTTTCTGGGCTATGCTAAACTTTCTCTCCTGGTAATCTTGAGTCAACCCATCATACAGTGCATACAGGTTGAACTGCTGCTAATTGTAAGTATTATAATTACCCATATTCAACAAACACTGCATCAGACAGTCGTATCTTTGCAACACTGGATCATTGTGCTTAACTGGGATAGTTGTCTTGATGATGAGAAACAGTATGAGTATAATGTGAACAGTCTTATGTAGGCCAGGTGCATTGAACAGCCCAAACTGCCCTTAGTGTGGGTATGTATGTGCCCTGCAGTGAACTGATGACCTCTATAGAGTGTGCCCTTTCTTGTGCCCTAAGTTGTTGCTTGGAGTACGCTCCAGGCTGGCCGTGACCCTGCACAGGATAAGGAGTGGGAGAGTGAGTGGAACAGTACTTAACATTGTCTACATAGCCAACTAAATTCAGTAATGTAAAAAAAGACACACACACACACACACACACACACACACACATCATACTCTACAACGCAACACTGTCATCTCTGTCACAAAAATAGTTTGCTGTGTTTATTAACAGGTTTGCGGAGAACGCTGAAATGCAGGGACACTTCATGAGAAACCTACCGAGGTGACATGTGTAAAATGTGGTCCAAGTGAAGGGTGTACATTCATCTCTGCTGTGGTGCATGATAAATTCACCATGTTTGTTGTTTGTCAGTAGTAAGGCTAAGAGCGTTATTTGAACAGCTGCTCCAGCTTGAAAGATAAGATCCGTGAGATTAAGAGCAACAAATCAGTTGCGAAGCTTGCCAAGGACAATGGCAACTCGGGTTACGTCAAAGTCCTCAGCCCAAGATCATGGCTCTCTGTCTTCATTAATATGATTAACTGGTTTGTTTTCTTTTATTTCGTTTAGTTTTCTTATGTTTTTACAATTATATAATTAGCTTAAATGATTTTATAATGAAAAAGAAAAACAATTCATTCTTTATAAGTAACCTGCGTATTTATTGACTTTGTTACTTAATAATGATAAAAATTTTAGAGTTGCCTCAAACTGAGCAGTGACTGAAGTGTCTTTCATTGGATAAATTCAGAGCAGCTGATGACCAGACGACTCTCACCATAAGAGCAGATGGCAGTCACGTACCCACTACCTCTTCACACTGATTTAAAGGCAGCTCGGCTGTTATTTATATGGTTTATTAATTTATTTATTTTATTTGTTGAATCTAAGTTATTTCAGGCAAGTTGTCCTTTTAAAAAACAATAATAAATAAACAAAATAAGAACAATAATAATAGTAATAATGAGACAACTAGCATTAAATTTGAGAATGGAAATTTGATAAAAGCATTAATATTTGAAGAGTCTTACAAATATCTAGGAATTTTAGAAGCCAAAGATATTCAGCACGACCAAGCAAAAGTAAAAACAAATAGCGAATACATCAAAAGAGTTAGAAAAATATTAAATTTGAATTAAAATTAAATTGTGGCAACACCTTCAAAGCCATAAATACGAGGGCAGTATTGGTCATCAGGTACACAGCAGGAATAATAGATGAGACACAACTTGAGTTGGACACTGTGGACAGGAGAACAGGAAAATGAATGACAATGCATCAGGCTTTGCACTGGAGAAGTAACACTGATCGACTGTACCTGCTTAGAAACATCGGAGGCTGAGGGTTCCTGCAAGTGAAACAAGTAGTCGGAGAAGAAGAAAGAGCACTGAATAAACCCATCCTGGGGAGTGAAGAAAAAATGGTACGAGCAGCTGCCAAGAAACATTCTGAAAATATCAGGATTGAAAATAGGCTACAGAAAAGAAGAGATTAACAGAAGTATCAAAAACTGGAAAGGCAAGAGCTTGCATGGAAAACATCTAGAAAATCAAAGGTCAAAAACTTGGCTCAGCTAACAATTAGAACCATCAAGAAGGAAACTGAAGTATTTGTTTTTGCTGCACAAGAAAAAGGCTTGCAAACGAATGTAATGAAGGCAAACATTTGAAAAGATCAGCAAAGACAGCAAATGCAGGCTCTGTAAGGAAACTGACGAAACAACAGACCATCTAACAAGTGGTTGCAGCAAAATAGCCTATAAGGATTACAAGCAAAGACATGGCAGGGTAGCCGGCATTTCACATAGGCAACTATGCAGGTAATACAGCATTCCTACATGTAAGAACCGGTGGGAGATTAAAGCAGAAAAGGTTTTTGAAAATGATGAAACAAAATTGTTATGGAATTTTAGAAATTCAGACAGACCAGCACTGGGAATGTATAAAAACACTCAATTCAATTCAATTCAATTCAATTTATTTTTATATAGCGCCTTTTGCAACAACATCACAATTATCAAAAAGAAACAGGTCCTATTCCTTAATGGAATACCAGGAGACAGCAGAAATGATGAAACAGAGCTGGGAAACATTACTAAATAATCTTTGCAGTGAAACTGTGAGATTGTGGAAAAAACAGACAAGGGTAGTTTGGGTTTACCATGAACGAGCCTACTAGGAACAGCACAGATTTTTTGCCAATACATGGACAATTCTTAGGGCTTTTATTGCACCAAAATCACCAGCTATTCAACATCTCTAGCTGTGGCACTACAATACTAATAATGCTACTACTGATAATAATAATTCTGTCACCTTGGTGTGGTTCATGCTGTTTTATTATGAATGTCCTGCTCATATCTATAGTTCCAATCTCCCTATGTTGCCCTACTAGTCTGTTTAGTAACTAGTACTGCAATATTAACAGCTGTTTTGAGCCTCTTATTTATTTGTGGTCCCCGAGTTATGATGGTTCGACGGCAGGTAAACGTAGCAGCGTTTGTGGTACAATACGTCGGGCCGCTGCCGGGATGTACGCATCTCCTGCCTTTTTAGACGCCTCACTCTCGCCAGCCATCGACAGAGTTCAGTTGTCTCAGTGTTAGAGCGTGTATTTATTTCTGTGTTTTTGATGGTTTGGCCATGTCTCCACCTATGATATTTTCAAGTTACTATGGGGTCATGGGAACGCATCGCCATCGTAAGTCAGGGACCACCTGTACTTATAGTCCCAGTAACAGTTTTACATTAGGTGTACCGATGGGATGGAGAAAGTATGTGAGTGAGGGGGGGCAGTGCAGTAACACCAGTCGGCTACTGCTTTATAACACGGCCTGATGTCCTTGGTGATGTGGTTCAGCTGGGTCATTCGATTTCAGCTAGGCGCCAGCCTGCGTTTTCAGCCGCACTTGGTGAGCGAGACAGAGCGAGGTGCCGGGAGGAGGCCTGTGTCTTGGTCCATACCGCCGTGCCTTTTCACGCCACCTTTGATTAAAATTAATGACCCATTTCCGTGGCGGGAAGCTTTATTTCCACTCCATTTGTTGGGCAGGGACGCCGCCTTCGCAGCCCCAGTGCTCGGCGGTTGACAGTTTTAGCACATGGCATGGCTGCCAGGCCTCGGAAAAGGTCAGCATTCCGGGCCTAAATAAATGACCTCTTCCGCATGACGCAGGGAACGCTTTGTCAGCCAGCTGAGCAAATGGCAATTAAGGGGGGGTGTGGGGGTGTCCCATATCTGATAATTTCACACCTGGCCACTCAGCACCTTGACCTGAATAGCACCAAAATGTCACAATGCATGCCACGCGATATATTTCTTATGCATCGGACAACATGGCGTCGCTTTCTTTAAATGGTTGTGGGTGCAATGCAAACCTTATCTTGAGTTTAAGAGGTGTTTAAGAAATTCATGATGGCGCTCTGGCTAAGTAGTGCTGTAAGTAGAAACCCTTTTCCCTAGTGGGTATAATTTCCATGTCCCTGTACAAATCTGTGACACGCAAAGGTTAAGAGGAAAACCGGAGAACATCTAAAAGTAATGTTATACATGTCTCCATTGGAGGCTCTTATGTGATAAAATATTAATCGGAGGGTAGGACACACAAGGATCAGAGGGGTATTGGGTAACAAGTGTGCTGTTGGCAAATCGATGAGAACGCATGTTCCACTAGTAGGAACAGGGTGTAGCACCGTGGCCAACAGCTGCTAGAGGGTTATGGAGCCCTCCTGTCCATCAGTTCCCCTCTCCCTCAAGGGACAACCACTACCCCCAGCTAATGGCATTGCCTGTGAGGACTGAGGAACGTCCACCGTGATGCAGCGGCCTACTCCTCTGTACGGGTCCATGTTCAAGGAGGTGTGTACTTGTACTCTGAAAATATTTAAGAAATTTTGAAAAATACCTGCCTTTAAGGATCAAAGGCTGTCAAAGACTAGCTTTTAATGTATAGATGTGTTATTATTACGGGCAGCCAGTCAACCTTGGGCCCCCACAGGTTTTTTCTCCACACTGTGGAGTTTTTGGTTCCTCTCCTCTGTTGTTGTCTGGCTTCATTTGTATTTATTCCTACTGCTTATTCAGTAACCGCTGAAATGTCTTCTGTAAAGCGGTTTGAGGCACATCGTTGTAAAAGGCACTATATAAAAACAAACTGAATTGAATTATTATTATTACTATTATTATTATTATTATTATTATTATTATTATTATTTAGAGTAGAGGTGGTAGTACTAATATTATTAATCAATTAGTACTGTAAATTATGAAGACCAATGAGACTGTTGTATAAAACTTTAGTATAAGCACAGGGAAAATCTGCTTGCAGCACTTTATCATATATAACAAAATATAAAGTTTTTACATTTCCATTTTATCACTTTCTCTGAATACTCTAATTTGAGGGAGGAAGGTCCCTCTACCTGAGAGAAAGGTTGCTATGGAAACAAGACACCTTAGCTAGGTTGCTGAGGCAACACAATGAAAATAGGTGGGCAGGTGGAAGTTTCAAGTCAGCAAGATTTTGTACATTTTCTCTTTTTTTATAAACACTTTTGTCCTTGAATTGCTGTGTATTTGTTTTGAGAGCACCTGACCTGCCCTTGGGGTTGAATACACCCTGCAGCTACATTTTACCATTTATATGTCTTTACACAGTGTGACAAAAGTCTAGGTTAACGACAGATCTCCCAGGTATTACACTGATTTATTTTAAAAAGAGTGGGCACTTCACACTTGTTAAGCACTCGTGGTCTGTGTGTTTTACATGGCATGATTTCAAAATGACCAGAAAATAAATACGAACAGGTAAATATGAAACTAAATGCAACAGGATAACAGGGAATGGAAAGGATGCAGCAGGGTACTGTTTACCAGAGGGAGGTCATGTGGTTGATTTGGCACCCTTCTGAATATCTTCACACAGGGCATTGTTTTGCACACATCCACTTCACTGCTTGTAACAATGTGCACCAGGGGCCACTCACACTGTACGCAGTCTAACAGGACACACAGCCTCTGTGCCGAGTGTGTCTCTGTCCTGACCTGGCTCTGCTCACACTGAGCACAGTCTAACAGGACACACAGCCTCTGTGCCGAGTGCGTCTCTGTCCTGACCTGGCTCTGCTCACACTGAGCACAGTCTAACAGGACACACAGCCTCTGTGCCGAGTGCGTCTC